>CAXAMN010022361.1:599353-633099 GCA_963970005.1 Durusdinium trenchii | reverse complement strand
GGTCTGATGAGCATACCTAAGACCAGGTACCCAACTCTCACAAATGACCACAAGACCGCCGCATTTCAAAGTTTGGCGATGCCCAGGCCTGGCACAAGAATGGTCAGAAAGTCCATCCACTCCTGGAATTGTATATCTTGTATTTGGGGTGTGGGCGAGTTGAGTATGAAACTCCAACTGAGCCTTTCAAACGGTCCGAGGTGGGTGATCCTACCGTTCTTGTTTGTTTTGTTGGTCCAAAAACTTGGTGTCAAGGCCCTTTGACTGAAGGGACTCCCGAGACAGTCTTTCCTTCATCAACAGGTGGAAGCCTTCCTTCCACCCCTTTTTACTGAGGGAGTGACACGACTGACAGGGAGTGAGTTCACCTGTTTTCAAGGAGTTCACGAGCACAGCAGGGAGTCAGGGAGTTGCTGGACTTGGACAGAGAAGTTCCTGCGAAGGAAGCCGAAGTGGAACAACGGGTCCGAAACGGGTCCGGAACGCCCTCCACACAGACCCAGTCCACCACTGGTTGCACCTGGTCAAACTCTCAGACCAGGCTCGAGCGCCTATATGATCTATCTCACCGACAAAGAGGAACGAATGCGACTGCTCGGCGCTGTTCGGGTTGTACCAAGAAGCTCCATGTTTTGTTTGGTGCTTTGAAGCTTGGAAGGTAGCGGAGATGCTTATCGATATTGACCTGGAGAGTGCGAGAGGTTTGGTTCGTATTTGGCGATTAGTTTGGTCACCAGCTACGGAGTTTCAAATCCTCAACAAACATCCCATGCCATTTTGGGGCTATTTGGAAGGTGGAGGACGACTTGGCTGTGGGTCAAAAGCGGGGGACCCAGGTTGACCTCGAAATATGTCGAAAAATACTCAGAATAGACTACTAAGGAGGTCAACCTAGCAGGGTTTAGGGTTTGGACTCTGGACCCACAGCTGTTTGAGAAGCTTTGCATGTGGATCATGACATGTGGCACACTCCAAGGGTGGAAGCGGCCCAAGAGTCTGCTCGCCCCAAGAGTCTGCTCTCCTACTCACACGGATGCTTTTGCGGATGCGTCCTACCAACCGCGATATTCGATTCGTGTCCTCAAAAAGATCCAGAACTTTCACACCACCGAAAAACAAGATGACAAGTTGTCTTCTCCAGGGAGTTCTTTGCAATCTAGGACTCAAAACAGTGGGACATCTTGGATGTGTATAAAACATTTGATTTGCATGGGATATTCACCCAAACTTTCTGCCTGCTCTCTTTTTGTTGACGCCCCCTGAAGTGTTCGATCACTCTCGCGTGCGTTTTTTCTCCGGGCGCCAGGCCTTTCAGAGCACTGCCACGGCCGCTCGGAGTGCGATGGCTGCTGGAGCCCAGGTGAGGGCTGAGCAGATGAAGATGAAACATTGGGCACAAGTGCCACAAGGGAGGATAGGGGGCGATGAGGAGGAGGTCTCCAGATCCACAGAAGGCTCATAGACAGATCGTTTCTGTATAAACAGGGGTTTCAGGGTAGATACTGTAGCGCAAGCCGCATGCCCCGTTTCAAAAGTTTACTTTTTAAGATATGTTTGTTACAATACAACCTTTCGGAGAGTATTGGGCCATCTACCTCTCCACAAGGTGAGTTTACGTGAATAGATGCACGCCATGCCATGCACCAGCCATGCAAGGTGAACTCCATTGAACGACTCATGGTGACGCGGAATAATATATTATGAACAAATACATATTTGTGACAGTTCTCTCAGGACAAACATGTTTGCCTGCTCTGACACACATTGGAAATCCCATCTCATCCTCTACTCCAGCTCCAACATGTGGGAGCTGTGTTTGCATCGCCAGCATTCCCAGCACCCAACCACATCCCCAACATCAGAGACTATATCCAACCTATATAGTTCTTTATGAAACGGGCTGTCCAAGAGTTTGTACGATGGTCATTTCATCGCATCATCATTCACACCCCAATTCTCAATCAGTCGATGACTTGATGTAGACTCTTGATTGATAACCTTCGCTTGTGGATTGAAACAGGCCTCCGAGATGCTTCAGTACCTGATGGCCAGCGGCTACAGCTTTGATCAGGTGGGGTGGTTCTCCCCCTCTGCGGTGTGGGAGTGAAAAACGGAACATCCAGCGACCCAAAAACAGGATGGTGTCATCACCCAAAGCCTTCATGTGCACCTCCAACGTGACCCAAGAAACACGGGTGGGCCTTTGGCCTCACCAAGGAGCAGCACCTCTGTTTGCGAGCTTCCAGGACTCCTAGCTGAGCTGGTGAAATCATGAGACATCTGCACCACCTGAGAGGGTATAGCCCACTATATAGCCCGTAGAGTCCACAGATCCCTCCACATCCTTCGATCTGGAGCTCCAGGCCATCCAAATGCTCAACGTGCAGGCCAGGGGAGTTAGTGATTTCTCCTTCGTGTGGGTGCAGGAATTCTGGAAGACACGAAACCCTAATCGCGCTCTTTCGCCCCAGAACAGCTGAAGTGTTGTTGAGTTTCTGCATCATTGGCTGTTGTGGTTGCTCTAAAGGCGCGATGGAGTTTCACGCACAGCGAGCCCGGCAAAGCCCGCAGGTGCCACCAGGTGCTGCATTGAGCAGTACAAGATGGCTGAACGAACGCAGTACAAGATTGTGTTTTTTGCGTGCTTCAAGCTGTAAAACCCTTTAAGAGGGAGGGGGGCATGGGCCTCACAAAGCAGGTCGACCAAACGAGCGGAAGGAGGTTGTCGTGGACGCTAGCGGACATCGAAATGGGATGTGGGAACTATGAAACAGTTGTTGGCTTCTGTTGCTCGTACTGAGCGGCAGTTCACGCTTGTGTATCTTGCGCATCTAGTCTTGGTTGGTGCCTTTCTTTAACCCCACCCTCTCTCCGCTATGGGTGGATGTTGTTTCGAAAGAAACTTGAGGGGGGGGGTTCAGATTCGGTACTGACTGGCACTGACTGGATCGTCTGTGTCGGGGCCAGGGTTGCGGAACCCCCCAGGTCGGGTTGCGGGGCTTTCCATTTGAGAAGTAAAGATATACGGGTCAAAACGCGATCGGTGAGGCTTGGCAGTGAAGCTATTTTTCGGAAAGGGCCCACACCTGCAAAGTTTGATACCGGCCGTTGCACCGCAGGATCGTGAGGTGAAGGGATCTCCTCATGGATTCACGTTTCCTTGACTACGGAATCGTGCAGGGACTGAACATTGAAGCCAGTAGAAAGGGTGACGTGAGCATGCGAGAAGAGGGAGGGCGGAGGGCGGCTGGAAAGGCCATAGGAATCTGTCCAACTACCTCCGTTTCGAAGATGGTTATGGTGGGTGCCAGGGGGGTCTAGCTACCTTCTGAGGATATGGTTGGAGCCCTAGGGGGAATCGGGAGACGAAACATGGCCTGGCTTTGCCGGATATGATTTGCTGAGGAAGCAGATCGAGCAGCGCTGCGGGTGTGGAAAGCTATATCAAACTGTTTTTCAGGCCTTGTTATGAAAAGCTGCTCCTCCCTGTGCACGCAGCAGTGCCAGCTCCTGCAGTTTCCGGTGCACATTCAACCTGCTGAGATACCTGGTCAACCGGTGCCAAAAGGATCAAAGGCTCTTCCACATGTACAATCGGCACAGCCTTTTGACTTGATCAACCATGCACTCAGTCATCAAGCTGCATTTTGCGAGTCTGTATAAATTTGAACTGACTGCCATGGAATTCTTCCCACAGTCAGCATTGACAGGATTGATGGGGGCAGCTGCTTTCCTGGCTGGTATGTTTGTGTGTTGATCACACCCTTAGGCCTGTTTGTTCCGTCACTGTGTCCAGGAATGCCCAGACTTCTGGAGCAGCGTCAGTGCAGCTTTGGGGCCCGTGGTACCTGCTCAAGCCTACCCAGATGCCTCTCATAAGCGTGGTCAGCGTGATAGCTGACATCTGGTTTGGCGCTTTAGCATGCTTTAGCCACTCCTCAGCTGTCCAAACAAGTTCTGGACGTGTTGAATCAACAGGAACAGATCTGCCCACTCCGTGTGAGAGAGCTTGGCTTAGCGTCACGGCACCATTGGCTGAAGCTTCTGCAGAGTTGTTTCCAAAAGTATCCAAAAGTACATAAACACTTGAAGGTGGCCTCAAAGCCATATCTGTTGAACGAACCCTGTATTAACTAACCCTGTATATAGATACTGATATATTAACTAACCCTGTATTCTGCCATATCTTTTTCGTGATCGTCCACCTTCGGAACTTCCCCGCCAAACTGATGCCTTGAACTTCTGAGCCCACTGTGACCCTTGACCCTTGAGACTCCCTACTGACTCCTGCTGACTCCTAAGAGTTGTTCAAAGATTTCTTGTTGCAAGAAGCTTCTGACTTCAGAGTTGTTGGATGTACATTCAGTCCTCTCGCTAGCAAAAAAATCGTCCATTTCCTAATGACCCGGATCTTCCTAGCCCCCATCTCCTAGCTCAGCCCATCTTCCCTTCCTCCGACCATCCTCCAGG
The DNA here is from genome assembly GCA_963970005.1 of Durusdinium trenchii. Classification (NCBI taxonomy): domain Eukaryota; class Dinophyceae; order Suessiales; family Symbiodiniaceae; genus Durusdinium; species Durusdinium trenchii. The sequence continues at coordinate 628,629 of CAXAMN010022361.1, read as the reverse complement.
CCGACCAGGCGATGCAAACCACAGGCACGGCATGGCACAGTTCAGAGATGCGTCGACTGAAAAGTCCTAGTGGAAGTCGACTGCTGATGGATTTCTCTGATAATGAACCCTCAGCATGACACGAGAAGAAATCAAGTGAACATGATCCATCGATTCTGCTTCTGTTTTTACCAAACTGACCAGACTGGTGGAGGCCCCTTGTCAAGGTTGAGCCGCTGATTTCCATAGATCCCGAAATGTTCTCACTGATTTGAGAAAAAGCTCCCAGCAAGTCCCAAAACCCTGCATGGAATGAGAACAACTACCATTTTTCATATCTCAGGCCATCTCAGGCCAACCCACGCACTGGGACCCGTGCTAGGCGCCACACTTGCTCAGCGCTTCACCTTCCCAATCTATACGCCCGGGGAGCCTGGAACGAAGGAACGGAGGATTCGTAAGGAAGGAGCCTGAGCCACCAGCAGAGGGGAGTCCATTTGATTCTCAGGAGCCCGACCGCCAACAGAGGTTGAATGACTCTATAGACCATCCCAGTTCGGTACCCCAGGTGACGGGTCCTATTTACGGTCACTGGCTACCTCTCTTGGCGGGCACGACCTACCTGGCCGACGTAGAAGTTCGCTTCGTCCGCCACGGCAAATGGTGGAGGCCTCGAGGTGGAAAGACCCATTTCCCTTCCAAATATGGTGGTTCTGCGTGGGCGTGGACAGGGCTGTTTGTTTGGACAGGGCTCCTGAGGCGATAGGTGTCAAAATAGGTCAATTTTTGTTTGGGTGCCTGTGGATGAAGATGAGAGAAGGGTGGAGAGTAGGGTGATTTGAGAACAATTAACAGACAGAAAGGTTGAAGTTGGAGGGTGAAGGTCTATACATGCATGCTTTGTTATATCATGGTAGTTGCATTTCAAGATAATTTAATTAGATAATGGATCCGATAATAGGATGATAATAGGATGGACATGCCCACATGTATAGCTTCATTAACAACTTCAATGAATATAGTTAATGGTTTTCATTGTTTAGTCAGATTTCTCCCACACGCCACAGGCTCAAGAAATGTTGTTTTGTCGCATGTTCCCTTCACACAGTCAGTTTCTGTTTCTCCATTGGTTCGTTTCCCTCTCCATTTTCTCAAAATGAACTGCGTGAAATAAGTTAAGAATGTATAAATTTGCTAGTAAATTTACTTTGAGTTCCTTGATTGGTGCAGGCTTTTTGTCCCTTTTTGTCCATCACCCGCCCCCCCCTGCCGCGGCAGACGCCGATCTCCCTCCAGGCCCTTGGCCGCCGCGTGGTGGTCCGAAGGACGGGGGTGGGCGACCGCAGAAATCGGTGGAAGTTGGAACACTTCTGTGTTAAAAAAAAACAATATATAATCCCTAAGGGAACCAGGGGGTCCATGGGACATGAGAAGAATAAGAAGAATCCAGTCCTAAGAATAAGAATCCCTAAGGCTCCGAAGGCTCCGAAGGGTCCATGGTTTTCTCCGTTCCTCGGACCTCCTGCGTAACGCAACGCGAATCCAAGGCCCCAACGGTAACGAGCTATTCGCAGGTAACGTCCTTCACTCACCTCCGGCAACGACCATGTGAAGTACAGAGGTACCTGGACCCGAACTGGGACTGTGTTTACGTTCAGAACGCCTTGTGGACCTTTGTGGAGGACTTGTTGCTTTGGGGGGGGGGCTCACCGCACCATGTTTCATGTCACGACGTCGTGTCCTGCTTACGACGCTGTCCTCACGTCCTCACGTCAGACGGAGGGGTGAAGCCAAACATCCTCGTCATCACGTCAGACGCGCGGTAGTGGATCTCTAGTACAGAGGTATTTCAATCACTTTCCACGCATTCCAGAATTGGTTTATGGGACAATCTACAGGATTCCCCATAATTTTGGGGGGTGAATGGCCAGGGGCACAGAAGGTGGTCATGATTGGCCCACAAGCAACCTGGGGCCATACGGATGGACTTTCATCCGACACATCACCCACTAAAGAATCTTAAGCAAGTTTTGGAAGCCTGCGGTTTGCCCAGAAATCGATTAGTGGGAATCTCATATTTGCCTAAAGAGATAACTTGCCGCTGTGGTGTACATAATGTATTTTCTATCATTTCCAATCCATCCAAATCCATTGTTCATGCAGGAATCAGCTGAACAGTTGAGTCTTGTTTGTTTCAAGACTGATGACACTGAACATTGGTAATGTCATCTCTTACTCACATGCTCATATTCCTTTCGAAAGCTCTCAACAGCTCTATAGTTTCTGGGGTTTGGTTATTGTTTAATAGTCATTGCTTTTTTGGGGGGAATGTGTTTGTTTGCCAACCCGGTTCCTCCTTCACCTGGGCTCCTTCGCCGTTTACCAACCGTGGCGCCGCCGCCCATAGAGAGAGCGGTCCACGTCGTTCGGGGCTCCACACGGGGTGAACGCGGTGGGGATCGGGTGGAGGAAGCATCTATTTACACCCACTCATTCAGCAGTTTTGGATTGTTTGAAGCCGCAAGTTCGGGACGTTGGGCTTCTTCCTATCTCAAATTCAGAATGGTTCCTTGGTCCCACAGTAAAAAGGTACTGTAGACTACAGTACCTTCATCCCCACACAATAGGAAGCGGTTTCTTTTTCCATCCGCATGGGATGGGTTATTTATCTAGTTTTTTCATCACATGATTCTATGATTCTTTGGGGGGTGGGGGTGTTGAATCATCGATTTGAGACCCTTGGACCTGGACCTGCCGGACATCGGGCTGGGCTCGCGACGGGCGAAGGGCGAACCTCGTCCGATCCGCCCGGGGACGCCGCGGTGATGGGCGGCTCAGAGATCGAGAAAAGGCCTCAGAAGACATGGAGGAAGCAACATCGAGAAATGGAGGAGCCTTCAGGATCTCTCTCCTGGTAGAGCACTCCTGTTACTGCCAATAGCCAGTCAGGTGTTTGATGACTCTTTACACAAGGATCCGATGCGAACATGCAGGAGCTAGAAGATGTTGTGGTAGTTTCCATTTGCATTTGCGAGTGGCACCCCTATTGTTTGAGCCATCGCAGAAGTGACCAGTGGAAATACAATTCATGTGCAATAGAACACTTCTACAACCTATATGCCCATATGTGTCCAGAAATCACAATGAAGTATTACAGTATGTTGAACTTCAAGAAAGAACTTCACTGTTTGTGTGCTTCGAACTCACGGCTAAATATACTTGGACAACAAGAGACCAAATTTGTCAAATCATACGTCATCTCCAGCTGCAAATCACACGCCGGGATCGTTTTCCCCCTTTGCTGCTGTTTTTGGCCATGGATCCTAAGGCTCGCAAGTCTCAGGCTGTTGGCGAACTGTTATGTCCAAAACTAGAATGGAATGAGAAAGTATGGACTCTACACCAGGTTCCCCTACAACTGAGCTGAGATGGTGAATCCATGATCCACCAGAAGATACTACAGTACTGTATATAATGTTGTATGCATTGCTAATAATGATTGCATTACATCTACCACTAGCTTCCAGCCCTTCCGAGACATGTCATGAACTCTTTGGCCCTTCAATCATGGACTTGTTGGGCTTTGTTGGTGCTTCCATCAACATTTGATCGAACTGGAATATATGCCCACGTTGACCAATCAAACCACCCCAATCTATAGGTAAACATGTCAGTCCCATGGAATGTTTGGGAAATGTCAAGTTGTAAGACTGGCAGTCTGGAAAAGACTTGACCATGTTTTCTGTGTTTGTGCTTGCCCTTCATTCCAAAAGTTGAAAAAGACGGCCGGAACCATTTCTGAGGTTTTTTGAGTTTCTATATTTGCTCACCTAAGAAAAATGCTTTGGAGTAGATTGGTTTGGTGCATGTTCAAGGTTTACTCGCCACGAGACTTGGCTTCCTGATGCTTCCTTTTGCCCCTAGCTTCGAGCTGGCCATGTGCTGCACCAGCTGGTAGGAGGGATGCATATCCCACAAGTCTCGCAGGATTTGAAGTAGTGCCAATCTACATGCCTTCCAAGAATATATTTCGGCTTGTAGCAGTCATGCGCTTCCGAACGATTTCAATCCTGAAGAGAGTGATGGTGTTTGGTTTCTTGGCGGGCCTGCACATTGGTGCGCTGAGCGATAAGGATAAATTACTACATAAATAAACATATTGACAAGAGGCACTGACAGGAGCAGGGTCACAATCACTTGCACCCGGGAAGATTAACATGAAACCTGAAAATGGATCTTTGGATGATTTCCCAATACCAGCCCGATGGTTTTCAGGTTCCATGTGGGTCTCTTCCAGCGCGCAACATTTCCTTGTTAGCAAAATTACACCCTGGAAGACTAACATGGACCCTGAAAAACCACTGGTTGGTAGAGGAAAACACTCTTCCAGGGGGCCAGGACGTCAGGGTCTACGTTAGTTTTTGGGAGTGTAACTGTTTTATTTCTGGTCTTTGATGAATCACCGGGATGCTTCACATCAGCCGCTGAGTCTTGATGTCTCGAGTGGTACAGGAGTACAGGACGGCCGGGCCCGCGCGAGCTGTCACAGAGACGCCATGCCACAGTCGTCCCAGAACCCGAAGCCCTCAATCTACTCTCAGTCCCATCCTGATCTCCTTCCTCGGTCTCATCAAGTCCCATGTCTAGTCCCATCTAGTCCCATCCACTCGCTTTTCGTCTACGAATCTGCTACCACATGCTGGACTTCAGCTTTGACACCTTGACGAATCCTGAAACCATCGGCCAGTCGTGCCCACCTTCACTACCAGCCTCTGGACCGAACCCACCGGTCAGGCCGAGTTGCGCGACTTCCTTCGGCAACGCTGTGGGAATCTCAAGGCGGAGAGGGGGCGGAGGTGGCACAGCTTACGCGGGGCCGGGGCCGGAGGTGGTCCTGGGGAGTAGAACTCTCTTGTGGATGGTTGGCGAGTAGAACTTTCCAAGTTTACATCGTCCGAAAACATGGAAGGGGAGTTAGTTGAAAACACATCATTTGAAGATGAACTTGTTGAACCTTTGGTGGGAAGCAAATTACAGTGGATTCAAAGTAGGTGACACCACACCCAATAGGTTGTGCTTGGTCAGAACAACAGGTCTTGAATCACACCCACTTGCAACTTGGTTGACATTGACGATATCGTCATCGTCGAGGTGTTCAAAAACGACCAGTCAACTCACAAAGGGGAAGCTCCTCCATTGCCAACAGATTCTATGAACCTAAAAGTCAGGCCCAGGTAGCTCCCCATTTGCTTGTTCCACTCATGAGCGCTGGAAATTGGACTCCGCAGCTGCCAAGCTGCCGTTTGACACAGAAAGAGCATACCAGAAAAGTCTTCAAAGTTCCCCAATACCAGGACCTTCCAACAGGTGGTTTTTGGACACCCCTTAACATCTAAGAGGCTATTTATGGACACCTCTTGGAAGGTCCTGGCAGAGGCCATTCATGGCTATTTGACCCAACATGACCCAACAGTTGATTGATCGTACCCATGTTGAAAGAGTATCTCTCAGAGTACTGGTATCTTTGATTGGTGTGGCACTTAGAGACCTGAGACTGAGACTCAGACCTACTAAAATACTAAAGGTTCAGTATGGTTCAGTGGCAAGGTTCAGCCACTTTTTTTGACCCGGGATGCTTTGTTGCTGGTCCAATGACGTCCAACAATGTCCAATTCCGTCGAAGCTGAAAGCCGAAACCTCTTGACAATTACACCTAGACGTAGATGTTTTGGCATCCTTAAGTGAATAGAACACTATGGAACAAATCAAGCGATATAGGATTATTGGTCATGTTTTGGAGTGTGCTTTAGTATATGGAACTCAGATACAGGTATACCCACTCTACGCATCTCTACCCAACAACTGTCTGAGCAACCGGAAACACTCTCCAGGCCGCTTTTGCTGCGTTGGTCTGGGAATCCCAGAAAGTCATAGTCGAAAGTCAACCTGTAGCCGCAATGTGGCATGGGGGCACCGAGGGCCCCTGGGTAACAACTGAACATGAAACGAAATCACCACCCACCCACCAAGAAGAAACGGTCTCCAACTCCAAGGTGTTGTTTTTACCACTGCCATTGGTTGGTCAGTTTTCCTGTGCCCATTGGTTCTGGTTTCTGATGTCAGCAACCTACTACTCCTCCAAATACCTGGCGCTCAGCGCCAAGGTGCGATGGTCAGGGGAGTTGGTCGATGGTTGGTCTTGCCAGAGCCACTCCAGATGACATCCCCTGAAGGAATCATGGGTTAGTGGAGTCAAGTACCACCTGTTTTGGTACTTGTAAGAGTCAAGACCATGGAAGACCCGAACATGGAGTTCAGGGGCCATGCCATCCACGCTGGCCCATGAGGAGGATGAAAGGGAGTGCGGAGTGTGTAAATGTGTTGTTATGACTGTTTTCAGTGCCTGCCAGAGACCTGAGCCACTGGATATTCGTCATATTATGTCACATGTTCCCTCTACTATGGCAACATTCCCAAGGGCCTATGTTCATACACCTATTTTGTCGGGGGTACTAGATAGTCAGTAGACAGTTTCAATCATCCCAAGCTGCCACTTCTGTAGAGGAGGCCTGGCTGGTGGGTTTGTGGTGTGGTGTGAGGCTTGGCTTGGCTGGCTCCATCATCTCCGATCTCTCCGTCTCCGTCTCTAGTGGTTTGCTGCGTCAGGGCTGTCCTCAGACCACCATAGCACGACAAATAAAGCGTCCATACCAGAACCACCCAAGGGGTGGTTTATAGACCCCCCTGAAGATGTATTTTCCATCTAATAACCACTCCTTGGGTGGTGCTGGTATAGAGCTATAGTTTCTTTGTTCCTGACCGTTTCTTTGTTCGTTCATGTTGGACATTTCAGCCGTGTTTCTTCGGCTTTTTTTTACACAGCCAGATTACAAACTGACCTGGTGACCCATGGGACCAGGTTTGGCAACATGTGCCGAACCGCAGTTTGTTCTCCAATCAATCGCCCCAAAGCCCAACCGTCGGACCGGAGGTGTTTTCGGACTTGTGCTTCCAGAACCTTCACGAGCATCCCCCCAGCGACATGCCGCTGCTCGTTAGACATGGCTGAGGATGGCTCTGAGACAGGGCAGTTGAATCGCTTCTGAGACTGCATGGATCGGTGGGACATGGTGGGACCACCCCCCCCCCATTTCACGCATCTTCGGACTTCTCTGGACCACGTTTTGCATGGGTTTTTTCGGATCAGGTGACTGTTGTGATGGGTAAATATCCTGAGGAATTTTAGTTGATGTTAGATTGATGTCAATTGTTTCATGTTCTATCATTTTTCCAAATTTTACGTCATTTGAAGATCTTCCGACGAATTCGACATGTTTTCGTTCTTTTCACCCGGTTGCACCTGTTTTGTGTGTGTCGTGCTTGGAGTTTGAGGTTGACGAGGGGTTTGCCATGCAAAAAACGTGTTCGCTGATCCAAAACGGAACTTCTGGGAGAATTGATCGCAGGAAGACTCCTCGGCCATGGTCCCCAAAGAGATAGAAATGATTTTGAATCCGCTTTGGCAGGGGACTTGTGAAAAGACTCTTCTCTCATCTGCTCTCTTTTTGTTTGAGGTCACTAATAATACATATATATATATATGGACATCGACCACATGAAGGGTGTGACATGTTTCTGCCAGGTGCCTTGCCCTTGAACTCTTCCCACAGATGGAAGGATCAACGGTTGGTCTTTTGTCATGGAGCATTCCAGCCGGACACCTGATTCAATCTGATTCACAAAACCAAGCCAAGCCAACCATAAACCAACCCCCCTACAAAACACTCTTTCCCAATTATAGTAAAGAGGACATCTCCAAAACGATGTCCTCCTTATAACGCCGGTTGGCGGCTGCGAGTCCGGGAACGGCACGACCGCACGAGGCCACGACTTCGAGACGGGCTTGTGCCGTATGGGATGGCACGACTGCGGGAACACCTTTCTGGACTTCGATCGAGACAACACAGGCGTGGACCCCGCGGGGACCGCGGGTCGGCACCGCGCACGCACACGTGTTGGCTCCGCTGGGGAGAGGGCGTGTGATAAGGGGTGATAATAAGGTTGATTAAGTAACAAAACCATTTGAATTATATATTATAACACCTCTTCAGGCTGGGGGGGGTTGAACTATCATCAACATGAGTGGATCATCAACGCGAGTGGATGCATGTTGGTTGGCAGTTGATGCAACTGCCCGAGCACCCCAGCCATGGAACCCACCGAGTACACTTCTCACCCACCAAGTTCGGGACCAATTTGATGAACAGCAGTTCAAGCATCAGAACCTGGACAGTAAAACACATACATGCTAAGCCCATTTGGCAGGTCATTGGATAGAATGGGTACACTATCCACTGGGGCTTAAGAGGCGCATTGCCTCTTAGCCGCCCAGAGATCCCGAAGGCCCGTGGAGGGCTCTTGAGGTCATTGAATCCCTTGGGACCCGAGGAAAAGTGCACTTGGTGGTCCGGGAGTTTGCGAGAAGTGCAAGTACCCTGGAGTCATCTTTAGACCCGAATGAAATATGGAGGCATTGTATAGCAATATTAATATCATGCAAGATATTGCAATATCCTATTTTAGACGATTTCAAAGGTCAATGTAGGTCAATCTTCCATACTGTCGAATCCCTTCATGGATTTCAATGTCAACCTTCCGTTCGGACAGTTCCGTAGCCACCTCCCAATGTTGAGACCTCGAAGCCTTGCGTGAACCTGCGCAGGAACCGTGAACCTCCGCGCCTTCGTCAACGGCCTCCTGGGCGACGACGTGGTCTTTGGCGCATCAAGCCGTCCGGCGCGGCACACGTATCATCCGGGCATGAACACCCCAAGGCAGGTGGGTGAGGATGGTGAGTGTGAAGAGGTTGGTGATGGTGAAGAGGTTAGTGACTAGTGGGCTTTAGTTTGGCCCAAGATCGGGTGATCTTGATTGCTTCCCTTCTGAAAAAGGGTTGTTCAATTGCATGTTTCGTGAATAGGGGCCCTGAAAATGGTTCTGCTCGGTCGGTCTCGGTGCCCTTTCACGCTCTTCACAACAAGCAACCTCCGGTCTCGCTTCTTTCCTCACCGTCGACTCCCGGACATCACCGTGCCAGACTCGGTGCCCTCGCTCAAGAGACGAAGACCACGGTTTCTCTACAAGGTCACGAAATGGAATAGACCATGTTTCCGTACTTTCGCAGGTGGTGTTTACTCTTTCTTAGTTGAGTTTTCCTTGGAGAGTCTCGATTTTGTGGGTGAGGAAGCTCTCCGAGCACCTTGCGCCCACCCTGCTGCAACGCATTGCTCCGCAGCCGGTGGTGGCACTGCCCCACTCGCAGCCGCTGACGCCCAAGCGTTGCGACAAGGTACGGACGGACGTCATCATGCTGGATGGCTGAGTTGAACCCACGCAGTTGAAGTCTCCTAAGTGTTGACAGGGTGAAGTTCTGGATGAATTTCTGTTAGCTTTTAAACCACTTGTTCTTGGGTGTGTTGTTGTTTGTTTCTCCAGAAGATGGAAGTGGCAGTGATACTTTGGGGCTTTTGCTCATAGTTGTAGCTGAAACATATCACGTATGCATGGTGGCCTCCAGCGATGAACCAGCATCGACCTACGGTGATGGGACCTGACTCCATCGTCGGACCTCTTTAAAACGAGCCATAAGCAGAGCACGAAGGGAGCTGCAAGTGTGGCTACCAGATGTATATATCCCAGACCCTCCATGGGACTGCCATAGATGCCGATCAATTGACCCCCAAACCACCCCAATGCAAGCTGGCATACATGGAGTGTCTGGGTATAGGAACCGGATGAATCGTTAGAAAGCTGGTTTAGGCCCTTAGTGCAACGAGACTTTTCCTGCCCGCAGCCAAGTAGCACAACAAGCCGCCAAGGCAGCCAAGCAGCTTCATGGTCAGCTTGTCCCAACGTACAGCTGAGTCTAAGTACGCTAGTCCAACCTGGAAGCACACATCCACCATCATTTGCCCATTGCTTTCACAATCTTGCACATCGGGATTCGATTTGGTTCGCGTGTCTCTCTCTCTCTCTCTCTCTTTGCAAGTCGAATTGAGGCGTTTGATCCCACTTGATCCTTACAACCCACCCATTAAACCCCGCAAGACCGATCTTCCCATGTACTTCAACCGGCTCTTCGGTGGTACTGTCTGCCAGGAACACTTCGCACGAGTCACGCCTTTGGCGGTTTCTTCGAAGCACTGCAGAAGACGGCATGCCCACTCTTTCCACCCAAAACAGACAGAGGTCTCTGTATTTCCGCCCAGACACTCCATGGCATATTTGCCTACGTTGGGGGTCATTTCAGGGGTCTGTCTGGGGCGGCATATATTCCAGTCCGGCATGAGGCCCGATGAGTTGCGGTTCCGCAGGTTCCACCAGCAGTGCCGGGGTATATCCCAGACGCTCCATGGGATTGCCATATATATATATGCCGATCAATTGGGGTGGTTTCAGGGGGTCAATGTATGTAAATATGCCATACATGGAGTGTTTGACTGTATATGTTCACCTTGGCAAAAGGAAAGAAAAAAACGACCGGCCTGGTGAAGGCTGGCCCCTTTGTAGGGCTTATTGCTGGTGGCTCAGAAACAAAAGGACAAAGTAGCTAGCAAACGCACACCTAGAAGACAACCTAGCTTATGGCGGGTACCTTAAGAAAAGAGTTCCCGGAATCTTTTTGGTGGATTCTTTTTTGGGGAGTATTTTTGTGCAAGGGGTAGGGTCAGGGTATGTCAGGGGTGGGGTCAGATTGTTTATTGAATGTTGGAGGATTGTAAAGTATATCATAAATTCACATTGAAGCTACCTATTTTTTAAAGATGAATTTGTTCTTTGCTCATTCCAAGTCTTTGAAATGGAATGATCTTCAGCAAACGGGATTGCCACGTCACAGATTGAAGAGCGATGGCGTCCAACATCCTTCAACCTAATAGGGTGGGGTTGAACTACCAGGTATGCGTGTTTTTTTATATTTAAATATTCCATATGTCAATTACACGCAGATTCTTTTTGAGTAAATATGTGCAGGCATTGCAGAATATATCAGAATATGTTGGAAAAGAATCGGGTGGGTCTGGAGGGGGGAGTATACAAGGACCCACCCATCCTAGCTTGCATTGTTTTCTTCGCACAAACATGTGTTGTGTTTTTGTCCATGGGTTCTGTGCATTTTTCTCAGACAGATTCATGGACCTTCTTCTCGCGCAAAACCATTCAATTTGTTGGAATTTCCGAGGTGTCCATTAGTCATTAATCTCCTTTCGCCACTCTCCATGCATAATTTAACCATGCACATTGGGGTGGTGGACCCCCAAATCACTCCATGTCAGCCTCCAATTCCAGTCCTCTCCACCCCCAGGGGTTCAGGCCCCCAGTTCGTCACTCCTCCTTCGTGCCCTCCACCGATTCTCTGAGTCCTCCACGTCGCCCAAGCGGTCCAACGGTCCGGCGGGGGCCCCACTGGAAGAACGCGTGCGGCAGCTGGAGAATCAGCTGGCGGCGGAACAGGCGCCGCAGCGGCATTGGAGTTGCCCCGCGGCGGGGCCGGAGGGAGCGGCTGGACCATTGGAGAGATCTATGATCCGAAAGATTCGGGGAGCTTAGGCGCCAAGATCATTGGACAATTTAGGAGATCTATTTTGGAGTGGAGGTACAACACAGTACATAGATAACTTTTCTTGCACAGATCAGGGTCGTGAGTCGTGGGCTCTTCTTCGGCACTGTGAAACCCAGCCACTCGGCTCGTGCCCAAATTGAACCAGATTTCTCATGAAAGTAAATCCCACCTAGACTGGTACGATTTGGTCAGTCATGTTCTGAGAATGTGCATGAATATTATACTGCACTTCTCATATCCAACTTCTTAGACCACTTCTTACAACACCAATCAAGGCCCTACCGCAAGCCAATGTTAGGCACTTTCGAGGAGGCTCTAGGTCTTACTGACAAACATGTTCTCATTTTTTGTGAGTTCCTTCCTGACGTCACATCCTTGACCCAGCCCAAACAGGCCATCCCCCAACTCCCTCTCAAGGAGGCTCGCTGCAACCTCGAGTGGCGCCTCACCTCACAGTTCCGGGAGATGATCCGGGAGGAATTCCAGGCATCGTCCGAGTTCGTCCGTGCCCGGCATGGGACTCCGGAGGACCCGTACCATGCCAGAGGAAGGAGGGTAGACCTAGAGATGGACTGTACCCTCATGGGGCTCTTCGTTGACCTGGTTGGATAATATATGGTGTATTGTTGAGACCCTGAGGAAATCCGAGAAACGGAGAGGTCCTAGACTTGGTTTCAATGCTGGGCCGATGTCAAACGCGTCGAGAGCTCGGCCGCAGGGGCTCCGGCGACACTTGGCGGAAGATGCCGTTCCCAACCAGCCTCTCTGGCCAACAAAGCTTCGGAACCATGTGGACAAGGACCTCGTCGGTGCTCGGTGCTCTTTGAGATGCCCTCGTTTTAAATATAGAGATAGCTCGGTGCTCCGGATGTGACGTGGGGGCCACGTGGTGTATACAGCAGAAAGATGATGAGTCATATGAGTCAGCCTCCGGGTAAACATACTGGGGGTGCAAGTTCGGTAGGGGCGAACGAATCACGCCCAAATGATGGCACGGTTGTGCCGCTTGATGCGCTGTTGTTGAAGACCCAAGACTAAGGGAACTCTCTAGGACTGTTCCAGTGTTCCTCGCTTGAGGCGCTTGCTAGAGGAAATCACATGAAAGCAGAGCATGTACGCCATGCATGTATGCCATGCACATGATATGCACAAGATATACATGTCTGGTGGCAGACCAGATCCTTCACCTGTGATGGTCAATGGAACAACACATATCCCCACGAGCTGGAATGTGTTGCACAAAGGCAGAAGTTGCTGTGATATACAGACCAGTGCCTTGCAATAAGTTACACATGCAACAGTTTCCCATCCTTTGGTCCTTTAGCCAATCTGCCCTGATCCCATGTTCTTGTTGCAGTAAACCAACTGTTTTTTTGTAGTTACCGTACTTCGCCCAGAAGTGTTACCCCATGTCCTTGATAAAGCACAAGTCCTGAGCTCGCCAAGTCAAACCGTACCAATTAATTGGACTCAACAGATTGAAGAAGGGCTACCCTTCACGTCACTAGAAGAGTGACCAGAGTTCATTAGTAATGCCAGACATATCAGACATGTCATGGTCACAATGTAGGCAAAATATGCCAGACATGGAGTGTTTGGGAATTCGTTCATTACTTATTTATATCTTACTACCTCTCGCACATCGGTCCAAGTCGATGTCATGCCGGACACTCTGGTCCGAACATGGGGTTACGATTACTTATTATATCTTACACATAATATCCCAGACATCCAATGGTCCACCACTTGCATGGCCCCCGAAAAAGGCCGGCCGCGTTTGGCACCAGCCAACTGGACCGATGTCCAAGGCGGGTGCCCATTTATAGCCACCTCGTGGAGAAGTTTCCCAGGCGCAATGGCAATGGTCTGCCAGGATGGGTGGAAAGACAGCGATTCAGTAGGTTTTGTGCATGGGACTGGCATACTTGCAGACCTCGGAGTGGTTTCAGGGGGTTTTCCATGTCATACATGGGTTTGGGGAATACATTCTTTACTTGGTGGGACATGATGGCGGAAGAGTCCAAGCGTCGCGTATACGGTTGAAAGGGAAGAAGCAAAAAGGATGGAAAGGTGGATGGCTGAATGACCCCTTGAACGAGTAAAACATGGGATGTCACTCTATCCGAGGCCCAGGGAGGTTTCGGCCACCAGTTTTTTGTCTACCCATAGTTGTCGCCTTGAATCCCTGTCTTGACTGAAACCACTGGTGCTTGGATAAAGGAAGAGATCGATTCAGTGGGGGGTTGCTCTCTCATCACCTGCCACGGATCTTCCCCTGGCGTCGTTTTTCTTTGGGTCAGTGACCTCTTTGCTACTGCTTCTTCCCCTTTTACCAAAAGATTGAACCAGGCCACATGAGATCACAATGCCCAACACATGTCCCACTTCTTTCGTCTTCATGTCTCTTCTATGTTTGTGTTGCTAGGTCCAGGATGACAACCTCGTGCGACGTCAGTGCGATGGTTGAAACAAGTGGACCCGGGTGAACCGGGTCTCGGTCCCACGAGAGGGCCAGTTTCCCCAGTTGAAGCAGTTGCTTATCCCTGCTCTCCAGGGAATGTATGGATAGGTGGACATTCTCGCTGACCCAGAGGGGACCCCAATGACAGCCGAAATTTGTTGCTTGTCAATCGCTATGGATCCACTGCCGCCCTCTAAGGTGATTGGAGACATGTTTAGTTTAGTCATTTTTACATAGACATGGGGGGTCCAGTCGTACCTTCTGAGAAGGTATGGGGATCCCTTGTTGGCTTCCATAGGCTTCCATGTTGTGTACTGGTGAGGGCGGATCCAGCAGCTAGTCACACTCATGGCATGCATGGCATGGTGGGATTTGGTCTAAATAGATCCAAATGATCCAAATGTTTCTTTCATGTGCAGGACCATGACCGCATGAACATGATTTTTCTTTACGAGGTCCCTGGAAGCAATCCGTTGCTGAGCATGTCCACCTCCAACCCAATTTGCTGCGAATCTCCACACTTTCATGCTTGTTCCGCCACAACTTCCAGGGCAAAGGACGCAGATGACGAGGCGCCTTCCGGAAGATTACCGGTCTTCACATTCAGTCTGACTGGGGATTTTGGTACAGCTTAAGGCCAGACGGTGAAGCTGGGCGGCTGCAAGGTTCAGCTGTACAAGATGGGCCGGCTAGCTTGTAGACGAGGTCCGTTGAACAACCCTTACCATTGCCAGAGTTGTTCATCGTTTTGGCTTCATGGACGCACGTCCTGTCCTGTGCCTAGCACTAGAGCGCGTGAAACGGGCACCCCCAGCCGGCGGACTGTGATTACAGTACTCTATATATATATAATATATATAGATAGATATCAATCCCCATATAGGCCCCATAGAAGTCCAAAGACTCCAAAAAATGATGGCATCACCAACGTAAAGAACACACGTGTTGTTCGTCTTCGGGTCATCGCAACGGAGCCGTGGCGCCGCTTCCGGTTCCCGGTCGGTCCTGGGGTCCCGGTGACCAACGATGCCTGGTCACACAGAGTACAACGGTGTCCTGTACAGGCTGGCCTTAAAAAACCAGAAAAGGCCAGTGGTAAGTGGCTGGTGATGCTGGTTGCAGGGGAAGGGACTTTTAGATTAGTTTTGGGGCTCCAAGTATTGGGCTCCTTGTGTTTTGGAGGTGTTTGGGGTCGGCGCCATGAGGGTCCAAAATACCTTCTGATGTTAGATGGTACCTTGTGGTTTCAGAGGTTCAATGGCAGGTCTTTCCCCCATGATGTCCTGAACACATTGGGGTCCATATAAACCACCAAAAGTGGTGTTTGTGCCATAATTGTTGTGTGTTTTTATCGCAAGGTGTGATACCTCGTAGGATTCTCGCCGAGCATCGACAGAGCCTTTTTGTGACCTCTATGTTGGACCACCAACCATCCAACATATATCAAAACAGAGGTCTTTATCACTTCCTATCAAAACAGAGGGGTTTGTCTCCGCTCCAGGTGGGTTGGGTTCCTACAGGCTTAAGCCCGGAAGGAAAACTCGCGTGAGCATTTGAGGTGAGGGGTTCCCCTTTAAGTTGAGGGTGGTCCGGGTTGCAAGTTGCCAAGATCTTCCACCGCAACCATCACCATCATTTGCTGGGAAAGAGAAACATGTTTCGAAACGAAGGGTGAACGAACTGGAATCACAAAGTCACGAACGGTTTAATGAAGTAGCATCACCTAGAAACACTTACGGTGCGAAGGAGCCCAATCGTGTAGAACCCAACAACCCAACAAGTGGGGTGAAAGACGGTGGAAGCTCCAATGACTGGCCACGAACTGAGACCATATTGGATCCCCCAAAAGACACTCCATTACCCAGACACTCCATGGGACTGCCGTATATGCCGATCAATTGACCCCCAAGCCACCCCAATGTAAGCATATATGGCATACATGGAGTGTCAGGGATATATTCATGCATATAACTACAATTATTTGATATTTCTATAATATATATGCCTACGTTGACCCCAGTTCAACCGCCCCAATTGGTCGGCCAGTATGTCGGGCAAACGCGCCCGTCCAAAATCTCGTCCACCTCGCAGGAGCGGCACTACGTCATGGTCGCCTCCGTCTCGGAAAGGCGACTGGAGGTCGAGGGTGACACCGCCTCCTCCGTCCAGTCTCGTGCGCAGCACGCGCCCGACGGGCACGACCGGCACGACCCGCCCCCGAGTGGTCACGCCCATGGGCGCGCGGTGAGCGGAACTGTGAATGGGCACGCCCACTGCGCTGGATGCCAGCAGAAGGCGCGGTTGGTTTGGCGGGCGCTGCAAAATGGTGGAGTCTAGCATGCCTGGTGGGGTCTAGAATGCCGGATGCTGCAATAACCCCCCAGTAAGCAGTTTAGTAGGAGCAGTTCCCAAAGTACCTACGTCGAGCAAAAGCCCCAGAAAACGATAAGAGAACAACAATCGATAACGATGGATGACATCACACGTTTTGACAGGGACATGTTGATTCAGGCTTGTGCATCCATCCGCTGGCATGATAGAAGTCAAGGTTCTCATAGTTTCTCCTTTGCTCCGGCTTTCGCTGATAGCGGTGTTTGTACTAAGGGTGTCAGAACGATAACAAAAAAGACAACATCAGTAATCAAAATCTCCTCAGATGAACAATGTCCCAGTATCTGCAAAAACATGCTATTTCCCTGTTGTGTTCATGTCGGAAATTCCCGATGCAGCGGAAACCTATACAGTAGATGTTTTTACACAGATACCAAACCTGTGAGAAACGATAATCTGGAACAGGACATATACTATGGAAACAACGATAAGAGGACAAAAACGGATAACGCTGTTTTGGCTATAGCAAAGTGCATGGGGGTCATTTTACAACCCCAACTCACAAGTGGGATAGACTGGAGTACCAGGAGGGCAACTCGTTTTCTAAGCCCCCCCTTATTTTCCAACCCCACCAGCCAATTTTCTAACTTTTCCGGAAGAGCCTTTGTTTGCCTCCCTAGAACCTTTTCCTTTTAACCCCCTAACTCCTAACCCTCTGATGAAACCCCCGACCGCTTTTCTTTAGCCGGAGGCGACCCGCTGCGGCTGTCTTCCACCTCCGAATTCAATGCTTGAAGCCCTAGGCTTCCATCTCACACACAACAAAAAACCACTGCGCCCTCCCCACTTTATCACCTTGACAAGCTATATCATGGTCGGAGTCCTATGGCCCTATGGGAAAATGGGAAAGCAATTGAGAGGGGGATGGGTGAAACATGCTGCAGCAAGAGGAAGAACAGACCACGGCACGTAATGGCGCCCTCCACCAGCTTTATCATCTTTTACAAGAAAAGCGACCACACGGAGATTGTGGAAACATGTTGCAGCAAGAAGAAAAGAAGGAACACTGTGCAGGGGAGGCAAAAAGACCACGTGTTACAGCCAGAAGAGGAATGCCGGGGGAGGCGCTGCGCCCTCCCCCTGCACCCCCCACCCGCTTTATCATATTGCGCCGTCGTGTGCAGGGGGTTGTTGAGATACGTTGCAGCAAGAAGAAGAACAGACCGCGGCATGCAATGTTGGGGAGGCGCTGCGCCTCCGAAACAAAAGAGATTCACGAAAAGTTAGCCGGTTTAAGCAAAAGGTCGGCATTGCAACCAGAACTTCTGTTTGTTTTTTCGACTCTTGAAAGTCCTTTTCACAATTCCTTTGGTTGTTTTCTAACCTTTTTCCTGCAAAAGACGAGCTCTCCGTCAAGATCAGCCTCGTGCGAGCGGTGTGATCGTGATCCTGAACTTGTACAAAACAGGACAAAACCGTGATATGCGATGGGTGACAGCCAAGGAATTGCAGGTCTCTGGTGATTTACCAGGTGAAGAGCTACACCATGAAGGAGTTCATCTTTGGGATGCTCTTCATGATCTTTGCGAGGTGCCTGAATGCTTACAGGACCAGGCACGCCACCACAGGCGGTGAAGTGGCAGCAGCTGCATGGGGATACCTGACATGGCAGGTCGGACTTCTCTGATGCCAACGTCGGAAGTATGCGACGTTGGCGTCTCTTACGTCGGCGTCCGCACCACGGTGCTCGACGTTTCGCGCTTCCGGCCGAACAGGCACGCGCTTCCGGCCGACAATCCCTTTCCATCCGTTTGGAACATTTGAAAGCTGGGAGGTGATCAGGTCGAACGCACACCCCGCCGGAACGGCGACCATTGTGTTGGGGAACCAGACTTATGGATTCAGGACATTGAGGTTTGTGAGGTGGGAAGTAGCAAAGACATATTTGTTTAATACGATTTTGTTGTGGATTTGAAACACTTATGACATCAATATGATCAAATTGATGATATCTCCCGTCCTTTCCCCTTACCCCTTCCTTTCTTTTCGTGCCCTTTTCCTCCTCTCCCCGTTCCAGTTTTCTTCCCATTTCCCTTCCCCTTTCCCTTTCCCTTCCGCCTTCTCCTTCCTCCATTCTCTCTTCCTAGTCCTTTGTCATCTTTCAACTCTTGACCTTTTGAATTTGCCATTTCATATATTTTATTCTATGTTAACTTGTGTTTTGATATAGATGTTTTTCCAACCAGGTGGGTGTTTGTGCTTAACATTTGGCAAATGAACTTCTATTTGGAATTGGCCAAGCCACACCCCCCAAAAAGATGTTTGAACCATGTGGGAGTAAATATATTCTACTGTATCTCACTGAGAAGTGCTATAAGCAAAGGGTTGGGAGGTTAAAACAAAGAGTTGGTTGCAAGAAAGGTTTCGGGGGTAAAGAAACACGGTTGTGGTTAAAGAAAAGGACGGTGGTTAAACAAAATGGTTGGGGTGTTAAAAGAATGGTTGTGAGTCGTGAGGTTAGAAGACGGGATGGGAGGTTAAAAACAAGGGTTGGGTGGTTTAACAAAAATGTGTAGGTTAAGAAGTTGATGGAAAGTGGTTCGAGGGTTGAAAACAAAGGGTTCCTCATACCAGGATACCAAGTGTTGCTGTCAGTGGGAGGCTATTGAATACTATTGAGGCTATCTGTGCATTCCTAGTATGTCGCTCCTTCAAAAAAAGGTTTCTTGTCGAGAGCAAGGTTATTCATAAATCCCAGACACTCCATGGGACTAGCATATATTTACCTACATTGACCCCTAAAACCACCCCAACTGATCGGCATATATGGCAGTCCCATGTGTCGTGTTTGGGAAATGCAACGAATTTTGTTCCTTTCCCACCTTGGATCTGCCCAGGAGCTGCCGAAACTGGATCTGACTCCGAGGACCTTGTTGCGGCAGGAGCCGAAAAAACAGGAAAAAGAACAAACACAATAGGGAGGGTGCGGAAAATGGGTGTCGTTTTATTAACCATACACACCCAAGTGGAATCATCATTCTGTCGCAGCTTGGAGGCTGCGACAGGTTGTTCTAAGCCAAGGCATGAGGTGGCTCTGGCTTCGACCGGTGTGACGAGTTCCCTCATGGAATGCGAGTCGTGTCAGTCAGTCGATGGGCCTTAGCACCCCAAGACATCACAATTGTGGTTGACCTATCTATCTAAGAAGGAAGGTGGTTTAGTTTCAGTGGCAGCAGTGGATAGTAGGTATGTGTACTGTGCAGTCCCTCAGGCAGACAAGATAGACCTTGCTAAGAGTATGATTGTCCCGCAAGGATTGTCACAGATGTTTTCTGCAAGTGACCATATGCAAAACATTGCAAATCCAAGTTTTTGCATTGGCCCATCCTTGTTGATCCACCGTGTATGCTCGGATCAATTCAATTCCAAGTTCTCCCAGAGTTTGCAGGGTAAGCTCGCTTCCCAAGTCGTACATCGAGGCTTGGTTCTCTATGATAATCTATGCGATTGAATGTGATCGATCTACATTTCAATCCCAAAGATTCCATTGCCTAGGCTTACCCCGTTGGGGGGTACGAAGGTGCATAAAAGATCCAAGTCCCAACCCCCGAATCAAAGCCCGCAGAACTCTTGACTCTTGTGGGGCCACAGGTTCAACAAGTCTGAACCCCTCCGTCCAAAGTCACCAGAGAAGATCCTGGAGTTCCGTCCGTCACCACCCTCTCGCGGGTGCTTGGGGACTCCAGGAAAACCTGGCTCTACGGGAGCAGATCCTCACCTTACGGGAGCAGGCGATCGACGCAAAGGACCCGGATCGAAGCAGGGAATGACGGCGGCTTGGGCGGGTGGAACCAGGTCGGTCTGGGGTGCGACCATGGCGGAACCAGCCGACCATGGCGTTGTCAAGTGTTCTTTTCCTTAAAGCCCCCCCCCCATGAAAAAGAGCTGAAGGATTTCAATTAAAGGAGTGAGTGTCCTCCTTTTTTTCCTCCACCCTAGACCGTGGGTCTTGGAAGAGAAATTAATATTAGCCAAGAAGTCCTTCATGGCCGAATTTCGCGATGTTTGGAATTCACATGACATGTTTTTTTGCCTCTGCAACACACTTGCTCCAAGCAAATCAGCTCATGAAGTGAGCCCTTGTCCAGAACCCCAAATGGAAAAGGTCAAGATGTCAGTCTCTTTGGGGCGGCTGCCACGGGCATGCGTGGCTGCCACACATGGCACCGGGCTACCTGGGTTGACCACCAATGAACAGAAGGAGGTCGACCCAGGTTGGTCCACCTACCACAGCTACCTGGGTTGACCCAAAACCGGGCGACCTG
The DNA here is from genome assembly GCA_963970005.1 of Durusdinium trenchii. Taxonomy (NCBI): domain Eukaryota; class Dinophyceae; order Suessiales; family Symbiodiniaceae; genus Durusdinium; species Durusdinium trenchii. The sequence continues at coordinate 607,913 of CAXAMN010022361.1, read as the reverse complement.
GGTTGACTATTCAGTAGGTCAACCTATCCTGGTTTGGGGATACGGGTGCCATGACCCACAGCCACTTAGTGGGTTGGGTTTTCGTCCGTCCCATCCGACGTGGATCGTGCCAGCACGGCATGGGCACCCCGACATGGCTTCGAATCGGAACCCGCACCGGATCTGGTGACTCGTGGTATATGGTTCTATGGATTTCTGGATGTCCAAGTTCTACAGAGGGAGTTCTGGATTTCTATCTACAGTCTTCTGGATGTTTGGATTATGGGACACAAGACCGTAAAATAATCATACGTCCACTGTCCAGGAGCCCTTTGAGCTTTGCGATTTATAGGCTATCGTAGCAGCCTCCTGGCGAACAAAATGATTAGCAGTCACCGGCACGACCACACCTAAATGCCTCGACTTGACAATAGATAATGTGCAGATCCTTTGTGCTCCGACAGCTTTCCCAGCAATCGAAGCCTTCAGGCCGGGGTTGACCCCACTGTCTTGAACACCCCCAGGAGAAGGAGTCTGCCGCTGCGGTAACGGCGGTGCCCTCTCGGCAGCTGGTGATGACGAGAAGTCAATCGGATCAGAAAGAGGTGAAGGACATGCACAAAGGACAGGGTCCTGGACCTTCGGGTGAGTCTATGTCTAGAGTCTAGAGATCCGCTAGTGTGCGGTATTCCATTGGAGACCCCTTCGAAGGTGCTGGGTGATGTTTGTTGATTTGGCTTTGCTGTCATTCAATCTCTATTGCAGGCATGAAATATGGTCCACTGAGACCATATCTGAGACTTCGGGGCCCCGAAAAGAGTTCCATTTGAGAAGCGATGCCGCGATGCCTGTGGGGGGTTGGTTAAAAGCAGGGTCAAGAGACAAACACTTGGCCCGTCGACTTTGCAGAGTCAACCGACAGATCCATTCCAGGCGTGGAAGCCGCTGCTGGGTGGTCAGATGAATACTGCTTCGGTCGGATCCAGTTGTAAAAGCCTTGCCTGTGTTTCATCCTGAAACCATATCATGGGAGAAGTGTGCATGTATATATACGATGCACATGGGTGGACTTAAGTGCCTGGCAGATGAAGAGCTCATAGATCCAGCTCATCCGTTGGCCGGGCCTCTGGCGAAACAAGGCCAACCCGGTTGGTCCCAATACCTGGTCTAGGTTTGATATCTCCAGAAGTTGGTCTATGTTCCGTAGTGCCTTTTTTCACAGATGGCAGAACACAACCCCAGAGGAGGTTCCATGGAGGGATGTGTGCTCGTCCACGCAAGTCATCTCATGTTCACTCACTAAAAATACATGTAAACCATGTGAAATCCTTGTAAAACTGCCCTTTTACAAGAGAAAGCACACAATAACTACCTGTTTCAAACTGCTAGATCCTGCCTTTTCCCATGCAAAAACATCGGCCTTTTCCTCCGCCAGGAGCCTTGCGCGATCCGTGCCGAGAGGCGGCGCCCGCTGCGGCGCGCCATTCCGGCGCCACCGCGTGGGTTCCGGCGCAGAGCCTCCGCAGCAGCTTGGGGCGAAGCTCCACGGGAGGCGAGAGTTCTATGGGATTGGATGAAAGACTGGGGGATTGGTTGAAAGAGTAAGGTAATGTAGAATATGTTGCACCAGACATGGACTTCAAAACCTCTGCCTTTGGGGAATAATTCGGGATAATCTATATCTTAAGAGTCCATGTCTACATGAGTGGTCGGGTCAAGTGTAATTAAAAAAGTAGCAGAACTGGATCTTTGAGCATCAGCAGGATGTTGGGTTGTCTATATCGCCACATATATGTTCAATTAACTAAGCAGATAAGCAGATCGAATTGGGTCAAGGTTTCAGTTTAAAGTGAGTTTAATGGCTTGTGAAGAGCTTGTTGGTGCCATTTTGGACCCTCCACGTGTGAAGGTCTTCAAGTTTATTATACACAATAATGAGGTCAACAAATTGCAGAACAGGAGCTTTGCAGAGCAGCCGCGTTTGTTTGCAGACGCGATTGTGGCATATTGTGGCTACCGCCTGTTGGAAGGAATGGAGTGCTGCGGTCCTTTCAACAGCCTATGCTGCCCAGCTGCTCCATTCAAGGAGTACGCGTTTCCCAGAAATCAGCTATGCAGAACTCAATCAAGGGGAATCCGAACGGCCTTGACCATGCCGTGCGTCTCGGGCTCTTTGGCGCATGGACTCCAAAGTGCATCTGACCAATGGATCCAGACGCTCCAAGCCGAATTCGGGTGACATATAGGAGGGTCTTTGGAGGCCTCGGGGCGTCCACTCGCCGCATGGTGTCTTTAACGTTTGCTGAAGCAGTTCGATTGTGTTCTGTTATTCTCCATGGAGATGATGCTCCATCGAAATTCCCTGCCCCTCAGTGCACCGGGAATCATTGAGATTGAGGGTCAGACAGGGGACATCCTGCCTAGTAAGCTCCAGGCATGCCTCATCAGTTTATAGGAACGGTGCTCTCGAAACCATCGCAGTCGTTGGTGACCTCTTTGATGAAGCTGGCAGATAGCCCAAACTCTTTGTGTACATGGATCGGGTTTCCTCCTGGCTCGCTCGCCTGCCTTTGCTCGCCCGCCTTCTAATGTTACCACGAACGATGAGCGACCGCCGTCGGCGCGTTTCTTCGCCGCTTGTGACCGGTGGGACCAAAGAAGAACTGTCAGCGGCAACGTGGAACCTCAGAGCATTGTGGAGGCCAGCAATGCTTGGGCCAAGCATCTGACGTCACGTCACGGCACACGACGTCACGACGGAGTGTACGAGAAGAGGTCTTCGCTTTCGCCAGATGGTCTCGGAAAACACAGACAGAAGCCATGCAGAAGCGTCTGATGTCGTCAGAGAGCTTTCTTTCATGCTCTTTCAGTCTTCCACGGTGGATGCATCAACAATGTTTGGCTTGGAGTTGGTGATATGCCCTTCATGTTCCAAGACTCACATTTACGATTCAGTCGACTTGAATTGTTGTTTGATGTTTTGAAGTCAGTGTTGTCTTAGAAGACCTCCAGTCAAAGATGTACCTCAAATCCACTATAGTTGGGTGTAGGCAGGAGCATGCCTCATTTTGTTCGGTGCCCGCGCCGGTGTTGATTTTAGACATCTCATGTGAGCCTTGGGATCAAACAACAGCAATTTTCTTCACCTTCCTTTCTCATGACCAGAAAGGGGTTGCATGCACCTACTGTTATCCAGATATTAATGTGTACATAATTGTACAAATTGATTATGTAATTGTAAGTTTGCCGTTATGAGATACTGCATGCTTTGGGTACCATGTTCCTTTCACAAGATACTACAAGATACATGGACTGATCAAGGCAATTTTGCATACTGCAGTTTGGCAATCTTTGACACTTCTTTTCGTACAAGTTCACTGAATTGATGTATCTCCGTTCGACTCACTTGGCAGTCGAACGGCACACTTATTCGCTTCGAACTCACACTGCTAGGTTGACCTCCCCAGTGAATTCACTTCAGTTCGGTCAACCAAGGTCGCCCGGTTTGGACCCATGGCCATCGCTCGGTGGACACCGTCGCGACACGTGGGACACAGACAGGAACCTATCGAATGCCTCAGCGCTACATGAACCGCTAGGGCGCCAGCGCCACTTGGCGCGTCGAGATCACTGTGGACGTTGCATGGCCAATCCAACGACCGGTTTGCACGGAGGATCTTGGTTTGAAGGAACCAAAGAACACATGGAACAGATTGGGAATATCTGAAATCCCACTTCGCATTAGTTCAAGAACACATGTAACGGGTCCAATGCGAAGTCCGATTGGGAAGTTCTTGCATGACTGGGGCATGGCTAGGTAGTTGTGGAAGTGATAGAGCCCCAAGCTTCCTGTTGTGGAGGGAAAACCAAATTAGAATAGAATAGACATCGGCTCAAAAGCTTAAACATGCTTAAACAAATCCCCACAGGTTCAAGCTTTGGGTGTTCAAACTATTTTTCCATTTGCACATGAGGTGCCTGAGTCAATCACGTTTACCCCTATCCATGTGTTCAATTGACCGTTCGAGTTCTTCTTCCATCCAGCCTCAGAGCTGAGATGGGAGGGTGGTGTGTATGCATATGTTGCATATGTCCCTTGGGCCATCGTGCCGCTATAGATCCCTTCAACCCATGGATGTCCCTTCAACCTTAGAAACTCCCTTCAACCCAAAGATCCAGTTAGAACCCAACGGATCAACTTTGATTGAACAATTGTAATTAATTATATACCTCAAAACACGAGGTTCTTGTTCCAATCCAGGAACCTACCCAGTCAGTGGATAGCCTTTAACCTCTCGGGGGAATGGTTTCCCCTCTAGTATCCAGCAGGTGGTCCTTCATGTTTCAGGAAAACTGAGGGGGTCCGGGAACCTTGTTGGCCCAGCTAAGCTTGATGTTTCGGCCGCGCAGCTCGTCCACGCACGCCAATGCCATAAATGACCTGTGGGCCGCGGCACCTTCCTCGGTTTGAAGATCAAGCGCAAAGAAGGAACGATGAAGTTAACAAAGTCATGTTTGTTTGGTTGTTACCGTTGGTTGTTTTCTTGACCATCATAGGCTTTTTCCCCTTGCTTCGGCACGGATACAGTACAGGCTTTCAGTGGGCGAAGATCTAGGGAAGCCACAAGGGCAACATGGATCAACATGGCTTTTATTTGAGGAAAGACCCGTTGCCGCCCGTTGCCGTTACGCTTAGTCTCTCTTCGGTGTGTATTGAGCCTAGGGATACCTCCCAGGCAGCAACCTCCCAAGGGGCCCCCTTATTGACTACTGGGATCCCTTTTTTCTTTGATCCTTGGTCTTCCACAACACAAATCCAGCGGTGGAGAAAGGCTCCTTGAGTCAGTGTCCCCAAAAAAAACACAAAAAAGAACCTGCTGTTGGGGGTCTTGAGGCCCCTGTTTGGTTCATTGAATTTGGGGTGTTTATGACCTAAAACATGCTTCCAAAACAATGGCTTTGAGTTGACTCTATTTTACACCAGTGAGGACCACACCGGTAATGAAGAAAAGTTCCCAAACTCTTTGCGCGAAGGGTCAACTGGAAGATGCCTTCAAAGGTTTGCCAGGCGACGTGAAACAATGGAGAACACATGCAAGCGAGTCAAACTTCATGTCTCCTACACACTCGGGCCGTTGAGTTGATGGGATTTGTAGAATCACTTGCCCTTGTAGCTCCCTGTAAGCTTTTGGAACCCCACTTTGACCTGCCCAAGCCGCCTAGTACCTGGAGGCACTGTAGATGACCGAATTATCTCACAGGGTTTGTTGCGGATGGGCATAGGAACATGAGCCCCAAACATGATATCCAGTCATTCAATCTCATGTCGTTTGGTGAAACAAGATGAAACAGTTAGTGATGAAGATCTTTTGGCAATCACTCATATGTTGTTTTCAGCTTCCCAAAGCTTGCCTAGAATGACTTGCTGAGGCACTAAACTAAACACCATGGGTGCATGGGTCTGATCAGGCGATGTGTTTCTGGGTGAGTCCCTGAATTTGGGGATCATGGTTTGATTTTTTCCCTAGCTTACTTGACAGCACATTAATATATGTTCCGAAATCAGAATCCATGAGTTCTTTTGGTCCCGCATCTGGGCCTCGGGCGTTTTATCAAAACCCACGTGGGTGAACCCACGGTCTCCCAGAGTGTTTGGTTCCCTTTTCCTTAAGCAAGCGCACGATCTCAAGAGAAGCTCCAGAGTTTGCACCACTGGCAGCCATGAGGGGCATGTCAGTGTCCACAAGAGCCTGCCAATGACGTCTTTCGCGAGGAAAAATGTGGACATCCACAAACCTGTTTGACCATGTAGAATAGAAAATTGGCCAGTGGGTTACTAGATGCTACTAGGCCATTCTTTCTCCATGTTGTTTTAGCACAACTGTATCAGGATGGCTCCACTTGTTTTAGGCCATTTTCTTTCTCCCATTGTGGCTCAGAGAAGGATCGGACTCCACACCATTTTCTTTCTCCATGTGGGCTGCAAGCCATCCATTCATCCCCAATCGATTCAATTCGATGTCCGTTTGGAAGGTTTTATTGTTGAATCCAACCTTTCTGACAAGAATAGAAACAAGAACTCTATTTTCATGTCCTTTTTTTTTGGAACTGTTTGAATCTTATGTTTGGAAGCTGGGAATGGCAGTTGTTTCTGGCCTGTGCTTTGCTGTACCGTTGAGTCCTTTCGCAGCCACCGGCACCAGGATCTTCCACCAGCCGGCAGCCCAGAGACGAGTGGAGAACGTGAGCAAGACGAATGGTATGAACATGGACATCGGAAAATGGGATGAACATACTTGGATGAACATGGACGTCTGGTCCACATGACTCCTTCCTGAAAACGTGTGGGGTGGTTTTCACACTCTTTTCACCACGTTCTCCGCTGTGTCCGGTCGTGGTGCGGTCCGTTGGGCGGTCCGAACTGGGCCCGAACTGGGACCTGGGGACCTGGGCGCGGACGTCGGGGCGTGAGGCGCGTGGAGGTTTGGAGAAACATGGGGGGTGATATGGTAGCACTAAAGCGACCAAAGTATCGTTTGGGAGGGTTTGTGAGACCAAAAGAGGCACTCTGAAGGGAGATCATGTCCGAGGTGGGGCTGGTCAGTGAAGCGTTCGGCGACATGCCATCACGAGGACCGGTGAACTTCGACGAACTGGCGCGGCAAGGTGGTGCAGTGATGCAGAGTTTTGAGCACTTTGGGAAGATGTACTTTTCCACCCACATACGTATGTATGCAGAGCATAGCAAGAAACATCAGCATATCCCAGACACTCCATGTATGCCATATATCACATATGCCTACATTGACCCCCAAACCACCCCAATGTAAGCATACATGGAGTGTCTGGGTATATGTATGGCAAATGGATGACCTAAAAGCATGGCCCTTTTCTCCGTCCATCCGATCGGCCGCATCAGACCTACCGCCATGGATCGCGATGTTCATCAACGCTGCGATCCGGAGGTGTTTATCCAAACGCTGCGATCCAGTCATCACAGATTCAAAAAGAAACACACCAAGTGCATCGCTATCCCTACTGAACAGAAGTAGATCACGTCACTGATCAAAGTGCTTTACTTCTGGCCGCTCCTGTCCCAAGATGACACCGACATGTTTGCTTTGTTCACAGTCTAGAATCTTGTGCATGGGTTTGGACACCACAACACGAAATCTTGCTTAAGTTTGCCATGTCTTCGAGAAGCTTTGACGAGAGCGTACCATGCTCGTCGCTTTCGAGGTAAGCCGCCGAGGTAGGCGATAGCATTTGGCAAGTTGCTGATGCGAGAGCGCGCGGCTTTCTCATCGGCGCTACCTATGGCCGCACCACACTGAATGGAGAAGGGTTACAGCATCAGGCCATCTATGCATGTCAATTGCATAGTTCTCTAGTTGATTCATGTATTGCCGACCAACACAAATGAAGTCAGATTTCCCACACTGTGCAGGGAATCTGTAGTGATGTTTGCCAGGATGGGCATTCTTTGCTCATTGCTCTGACCTGTCCAGCCGCTTGCTTGGATTGATTATGATTACCAAATTTCCAGGGCTCAGCAGCTGACTTGCGGCATTTTGACCTTGCTTGCGTCCGCTGTGTTCATCCGCTGCAGTTTGCAATATAGATGCTTCCTAAACAAATCCATCATGAATTGAATAGTTTGATCGTGAAACAGTGCAGCTCAGTCCGATATGGACTAAATAAAGTCCTACCCTACGCAAGTACCTGAGTGCCAAGCACATGGAAGTTCAGAAATCTACAATTCTGGAATTTGAATGCTCGCGATGCTCTAATGGCTGGATCCGAGCGTATCGACCGCTGAACGCCGTCAACAGGGCCATGCCAGTTTCGAGGCCCCGCTGTCTCGAGGGTCACGGTCTTTTGGGCTCAATTGACTCTGCTGCATACTGATGAGCTGCAGAAACGTGCGTTTCATGTAGCCGCGTGGGTTGCAGAGCTTCCAGCTCAGCAGATGTCTTTGCAGTATGATAGCCTGTCTGCCGTGTCACTTTTGCAGCGGTACTTGCAGTCTGTCAAGCATGCACAACCTTTGTGTGAACATCTATCACAAGTGCTGACGAGGATTTCTGAGCGAATCAACACAGATTCAGAGCTTGAGATGCAATGGCCGGGCCTTTTGCAGGATCTCAAACATTTCGTTCCAGAAGCCAAGGCTACAAAAGGAGCCAGGCTGATGAATAAGGCAGTACAGTATATGTTTGGAGAAACACTACTTGTGAGACAAAGCAAGAGGAGTATGTGTCTTCATTGGAAGAGTCACTTCAAAAAGTGGAAGCTGATGACCTGTGCCAGATTCGCTCCATTTTCCGCCGTGCAGTGGCTGCATTGTCTCCACCTCAGTGTATGTCCGAAGGTGCTGCACAGATAGCGCCCGAGTCTTTGCAGCTAAAGGGGTCTAAACGAGATCTTCAGTTTCGTCTCCGGAAGGTTGTTCTAGCATGTTTGGATTATTTGGAGTTGTCTGATTCCAAGGTTCAGCCAGCCTTGAAGCTTCTCAAATCGCTCCCCTTGGTAAGTTTCAGGAATTGAACGCAGGCGACAGAGCTCTCAAGATTGGGTGTCG
>CAXAMN010022361.1:578731-594621 GCA_963970005.1 Durusdinium trenchii | reverse complement strand
CCTTCCTTCCTTCCTTCCTTCCTTCCTTCCTTCCTTCCTTCCTTCCTCCTTGCTTCCTTCCTCGCCAATCTTCATCGCCAATCTTCATCGCCAATCTTCATCGCCAATCTGCTTCGCCAATCTGCTTCGCCGATCTTGTCTGGCCAGCTCCGGATCGCAGTGTGCACCCCTGGACCTCAACCGCAAGGATCCCCTCGCAGTGTGCACCCCTGGACCTCAACCGCAAGGATCCCCTCGCAGTGTGCACCCCTGGACCTCAACCGCAAGGATCCGATCGCAGTGTGCATCCCTGTGTGCACCCCTGGACCTCAACCGCAAGGATCCGATCGCAGTGTGCACCGCTGGACCTCAACCGCAAGGGTCCGATCGCAGTGTGCACCGCTGGACCTCAACCAGATAGTTTGCCAGATCAGTGCCAGATAGAATGCCAGGTAGATTGCCAGATAGAATGCTGCAAGAAGATATGCCAGATAGTATGCCAAATAGTGTGTCAGATAGATTGCTAGATACATTGCCAGATAGAATGCCAGAAAATATGCCAGATAGAATGCCAGATAGAATGCCAGATAAAATGCCAGATAGAATGCCAGAAGATATGCCAGATAGAATGACAGATAGTATGCCAGACAAAATGCCAGATAGTATGCCAGACAGAAAAGAAAGAATGGCAGATTGAATGGCAGATAGTATGCTAGATAGTTTGCCAGATAGAATGCAAGAAGATATGCCAGATAGAATGCCAGGTGGGGATCACTCGAAGTACAGTAATTTACACATTTTGAAGCCATTCTGCATCAGGTCGTGCTGTGGTGTGTGCGTTGAATGCACAGGACAGTAAGAGGCATCTATATAAAGGTCCTTGATGGGTGTTTCATACAACCTGACCTTCAGTATGTTGTTCGATCTCTCCGCAGAAGCCCTGGAAAGAGCTTTGCAAAAGTGTATGTGTGTGTGTTCGTCAAAACCAAGGGTTCCTTCCCCTTCTTTTGTTCCATCACTTCTCCACACGAAGGTTCCCAAATAAAGGATCCCCCCGGCCGGGCTTTGAGAATCTATTCGACCACGAAGAACAAGAGTTTGTTTGACAATCTGTATGATATGCATTCCATGTGTCGTTTCTTTGTAGGACACCACCTGTGATTGTTTTTGACAAAAAACAACAGCTCCGCGCAAGCTGGGGGTTTGATGGGTTGGGTTTTCCACCCCCGGTAGCTTTGGTGGCCCCAGACCCAACCGTGGGTCGTGATTTCGGGGCAAGCAGAACTTCGGTGGATTCCCTCCTACCATGAAGAATTTCATTTTTTCCTGGTTTCCGGGGAGCTTTGCTCAAACTGAATCCGCGGGATGATGCTTTCCTCCCCCTGCCCCTATAGGGCCCCTGTGGCTCCAAATACCTCCTCAGAAGGTATTTGGGCCCTCTAACCAACTCCAAACACCTTGTCACACAGTACTTAGGGTCATCATGACAACCGACATCGCTGCGCAAAGATCGCTACAAAGATTTTGTTTTTTGCGTTGCTGAGCAAACCCTTCACACGAGAGAGAGAGAGAGAGAAAGGGAGAGAGAGAGAGAGAGAGGGGGGGGTGGGGAAAATCCTAATAAACAACATCATTCTTGTCTTTAGGGAGAGCTCACGAACCCAACACGTGGCCACGTGGGAAACACTCATGCCATCGAAATGAACCCTCAAAACCCTTCCGCAAACCCATTTTGCTGGGTAGTTCTCATGGTTGGTTGCCCACAGTTGGTCTCAAACAAAGATCTGCCAAACAGCTGCTGTTCAAAAAACAGCAAACTGGCGGTGGAGAAATCTATGATAGCCCGGAACCATGCATTTGGCAGCTGAGTTCTGATTCCTTTTGGATTTGTGCCGCTGAAGCCCTAAGAATTCCATTGATTTTGCCATTTCGGGCCGTGGTGTAGTTCTTCAGAGAAACATAGCGTTCTGCAAACCATCATGCCAGCAAGGTTGGCCAGTTGCAAGAACTTTTGGGGGTCAAGAATCACCAAGCATTGCATTGTAGATATACATGTCAATTGGGACGTGAAAGGACAAGAAAAGCATTTTTAGAGTTGTGCAACACCTGACTCAACTTTGACTTGCCGCTTTTGAGGATAGTTTTCCTTGAAGCTTATATACCATATGATTCTGCCATGCCTCCAAGAACCTTTGATGAGAGGCTCAGGTACCATGCTCAACGCTTTCGGGGAAAGCCAGCGCAACATGTGTTGAACCGCTACGAGCAGTTCCTTCATGAGGCGCTGAATTCGGATGAACTGCAGAAGAATGCATTTCATGTTGCCGCGTGGGTTGCAGAGCTTCCAGCTGAGCAAATGGCAGCGCAGTACGATGGGTTGTCTGCAGTGTTTCTATTGCAGCGCTACCTGTGGGCGTTAAAGGATGTGAAGCCCAGTTGTGATCACTTGGTGAAAGTGCTCACAAAGGTTTGGGAGCGCATCGAAGCCAATTCGGACCTTCAACTGCAATGGTCAGGCCTTTTCACGGAGCTCGGGCATTTTGTTCCAGAAGCCAAGGCTGCAAAAGCAGCCAAGCTGATGAACAAAGCGATACTTCTTTGGAGAAACACCACCTGTGAGACAAAGAAAGAAGAATACGTTGCTTCTCTGGAGCAATCACTTGGCGAAGCTGGACATGATGACCTTGGCCAGATCCGCTCTATATTCCGGCGGGCAGTAGCTGCACTGTCGCCACCCCACTGTTCAAATCAGTCTGGTGGAAGCGCAGCAGGTTCTTTGGCACAGCCACAAGGTTCAAAGCGAGATTTCCAAATTCGGCTCCGGAAAGTTGTTCTTAGATGTTTGAACTATTTGCATTTAGATGATTCCAAGGTTCAGCCAGCTTTGCAATTGCTCAAATCGCTCATTTGTCAACTCCAGGAACTTGACTCGGATGGAAGCCACAAGATCGGTTGCGAGAAGCAGTGGCGATTGCTGTAGGAAAAGTGTGGAATGTCCTCCAATGCTGATCTGGAAATGGACATTGCTCCTGCTAGAGAGAAGCGCGTTCTTTGTCCACACAGAAAGAGGCGAGACATGTGCCGAATTTGCCGTCCATGCCCACATGGCAAGTTGAAGGCAAAGTGTGAAAAGTGCAAACCATGCCCACATGGCAAGTTGAAGACAGATTGTGTGAAGTGCAAACCATGCCCACATGGCAGGAGGAAGAGAAGTTGTGCGCAGTGCAATCCATGCCCACATGGCAAGTTGAAGACAAATTGTGCGCAGTGCAATCCATGTCCACATGGGAAAATCAAGAAACATTGTCTTTTGTGTGTTGGTTGTGTTCATGGCCGCATCAAATATGAATGCAACATATGCCGACGGGGCAAAGGGTAACACTTAGATGATTCCAAGGTTCAGCCAGCCTTGCAGTTTCTGAAGTCTTTGCTGAGCAGATTTTAGGAACTTGAGACAGGAACAAACGGCAAGATTGGCTGCAGGAAACAGTGGATTTTGCTTGAGGTGAAATGTGGTTTGTCCTCCTCAAACAGAAACTTGCAGGTGGAGTCCATCGTCCCTAGAGAAAAAGAGAAGCGCACTCTTTGTTTGCACGCCAAAAGGCGTGACGCTTGCCGAATTTGCCATCCTTGCCCACATGGCAAAGTGAAGTACAATTGCCGCAGTTGCAATCCATGCCGTTTGAGGAAGCGCAATTCTTGTCCACACGGCAAGAGACCAGACTGTTGCCGAATTTGTCATCCCTGTCCACATGGCAAGGTCAAGAGAAAGTGTGTCCCTGCCCTCATGGTAAAGTCACGTGGAACTGTGCCGGCTGCCACGGCTGCGCACACGGGAGAGTCAAGTTCCACTGCCGTTTGTGCTATGGTTGCGTTCATGGCCGGCTGAAGTACCATTGCAAAGTGTGCAAGCAGGAAAAGAGTTGTGGTGTTTTGCGATGGCGGGAGAACTTGATTTTGACAGAGTCCCTTGCTGCAGGTTTATGACATAAAGGATCATGACACATCAACTATCAAACATGACTCAACCATCTTAGATATGTACCGTGTTACAGGGTCCAACCTTTTCTTGGTGAAACTCCTCCATTTCAGTCCCTCCATGGCTCCACCATGGTGGATGCTCTATTGGAAGCCACAAAAAGAATGGAATGACTCACGTGTAAAAACCGGAAGATGAATCCAGGATCTTGGTAAAGGGAGGTCCAAAAAGAATTTCAAGACACCTGACTTGGAGGAGCTAATGTGGACCTTCTCGTGCTTTCCATGAAATACAACTCAACACACCTCCGTCACGGGAAACACAAAAAACACTCCGCTCACTCTCAGGCACTTTGCCTGTGGTGCCTCTCCAGCAGGCCAGCAACCCCCCCCGGAAGCATTCGACCCTGTTGGCCGGTGGTGGAGAGTCGAAAAGGAAGCATCGAAATCCTGTGCAGAAACCCCTTGGGAAGACCGCGCTGTTTGTTCGCGCTGGCAACACATGATGTTCACATGGAATTTTGGAAGGTCTCTGATCGAAATCGGAAAAAAACTGGTTTCGATCGATCCTTGGCTTCCAAAACATCGGTGCCAGTGCAACAAAAGCAGCCCCACTAAGTCCAATGACCTCATCGACGGATTTCGATGATCCCTAAAGGTCCTACTGAGCTCATGTTCCTTTCTGAAAAGGACCTCAACAGATCCTGAAGGGACCCTGTCCTATGTAGAGGTCCTACATGGGGGTCCTATGAGGTCCAGCCTGGGGAAGCGGCGCGAGAAGGGCGCACAAACATATCTTGAGGCCCTGATCCTTGAGGGCCAGGTTGGGCAAATTGTGCCATGTATACGAAGCTTTCCTAAGCACTTGTTTCCAGAAAATCAACAGCCAACCACCGGCAGTTCATACGCAACAGACATCCTTCAACCTCGAAGACTTGGTGATCCGGCTGACCGGCACCGACCGGCTTCCAGGCACACGAGCAGGTGATCTTGCAGGCCTTGGCACAGCACTTCGTGCTCGACCCGGCGCAGGCGCTCGTCACGGAGCGCCGTGCGTCGACGACGTCGGGCGCCTGAGGCTCGTAGAGCCCGAAATTCACCTGTTCAATGGAATGGGGAGATTTGGCTGCAAACGAATCTTCTAAGAGAAAGTGCCCACCTTACGACGCGCATCACTTCTTTCACTTTTATGAAGTTCCCGGGTCGGGCTCCTACTTCCACCTCCGCAGGGAACGGGACACGCCCCGAATCGAAGAAGCTTTGGCCTAATTTTTGTGCCACCTGTGCTGGGAGCCACGCCTTTTGTACTTGTTACTTGTCTCGGTTCACAATGGACAAGGTTCTCCGGTATTTGATGCTTCTTCATGGTGAGCCACGAATCCCAGACATTTAGCACCACCCTGCCCTTTGTCCCACTTAAAGACCCACCACAGCCACAGCCGCCCGCGCGCGCTCCTCTGACTCGCGAGATCCTCTTCCTCACGCGACCGGGCTCTGCGCGGCGGCTCCAGACCGTGTGCCTGGGAACGAACGTTGGGCCGATATGCGGCGTGGAGAAACGATGAAGACATCAGTCGATTTCATGCGGGTCATCATCGTTACTTGAAAATGATGGTATTATGTGTTCCTATAAGATTCTATATGTATACTATAGTGACTATACTATACTTACTTCGGTAAACGGGTCTTGTGAGACAGTTTCCAAATGCCGGCGGAGGGCAGGTGTGAGACTGCAGCTTCCCTGTGAGAGACCTGTCAGGTAAAATACCATAAAATACCCATTGCCATGTACCTCCAGAAAACCATTTGAGACATCGATCAGACCTGACCAAGCCAGCTCATTGGATGGGTTTCTTGATGGGTCTAGAGCACCCTCCCTTTGTCATCCCAGCTACCCTTCAATTCACTTGAGGAAAGCCTAGCTTGTTTCCAGGATGTTCCAGGTCTGACCCTCGGGTCTTTGGACGTGTTGGGTGACAACCACCCTGGGCTTCACACCTACCTTCACCGTCCACGGTCCTTTCCGGAACCCGGCAGGTCCTTGGCCAAGTGCAGCTTGGATTTCGCCCCTCGGACCAGTCCAGGCAGTCCAGGCGGTTTCCTCTCGGTGCGAGCCAAATGGGCCGGTGAAGAGACTAGAAAGAGGGTAAACATGGGTAAACTATGGTAATACTGTAAACTGGGATGAACTGGAATTCAGATGGATTGCGGATTACTGTAAATATTCTAGAAAAAGTTTCAACCTACCAGCAGTTTCAAGATGTGGCACATGTGTGGCACAACTGCAAAAGCAATCACCCCCTGTCAGACTCATCAGACGGCTGTTTCAAAAAGGGATGTTCATTTCGACGTGATGGGCACATCAGAACTCGCGGTCGTCGGTAGAAAGAGCCAGCACATGCCAGAAGCGAATCAAATGGGTTCTAACTTACCCCCCTCAGTCAGTTACTCAGCTGACCTCCTTGATCTTCAGCAATCACAGCAAATGGTTTGAGTTTGTAGATATTGGATTGAACAAGTGTCAAAGGGGACCCGTACCTATGAGAAAAGAATGGGAAAGAATCTTGTCCATGCTTCACTTCAAGATCTAGTACACTCCCTTTGAATAGTCATGGAAGTGGAGAGTACCAACACCTGTTTTCTCTTCCGATTTCACGGTCATCCGAGCTCGGGGTCAGGCCATCCATGTAACCATATTATGATTCTTCCAGGGAGCAGCACCGCCATTGGTGGTTCACCTCGCTCATGGTTAAGGAGCTGTTCGCAGCTGGGTAGAGCCCCCCGACCCACCGGGAGGCCCTTTCGGTCGCTCCGAGGGCCACCGGGGGGGTCGGCAGAGGCTATCAAGCACACAAAAGGCGAGCGCCCAAACTCGACCTGGTGTCTGCAGGTTAAGCACAGAAAAGAAACTCTCAAGTAAGGAAATAAGAGGGCTTCACCAATGGGGCCAGCAACCCTCCCCATTTGCTTTGGCTAACTCTTAAATGTGAGATCATGTTCTCCAAGGCAACAAAAAGAGCTACCAGTCAGCATGATTCTAGTCAAGATTTGGATTCACCATCCTCTTTTTTTGATGGGTCAGTGGCTCTGGGACCCCCACTTACCTTCTGGAAGTCTACTACTCCAACTAACATGGAGCCGACCAAAGTACAAAACTGTTTGGTATTCTCAGCCATACCATGAACTTGCCATGTGTTTGTTCCTTACACCCACGCTTCTCCTTCACCTGATAGGGACTCCTCAGCATGGCAGCCCATTTCCAAGGTGGTGGAGGTCCTGCCGAGCAACGATGTCGGGTTCTCAGCAGCGGGGTCTCAGCAGCGGGGGAGGTGGCGGGAGCTTCAGCCACTTGGGCGTTCGGAAACACGCGGAACTTGAGACCATGCCGGCGGAAGCTCATGCCCTTCGGTGCTTGGGGGCCTTCCTAAGGGCAGGATGACACGATGACCACCCCCCAGACGAGTGGTTTTGACCATGGCCGGAAGGAAGAGGTTGTATAGGAAAACGACATAAAAGTGTGGAAGAGTGAGATCTCATGAGATCTCCATATTATGTCCTTGGTGGTGCAGGAGAACTTTCTTCAATAGTGGTGCATTCCATTCTAGGAACTGCTCCGCTTATATGTGGGGTGCTCAAAACTGCCTCGGGCTTGCATGATGCTGGAAAGCAGCATGAGCGACTCGTGTCAATTGCAAGTGATCGACTGCTGGACACCTGGTTTCGAAGTACTAGAACCATCTAGAACCACTCAAAACCTCGTGCAACTCGCAACCTGTTTCGGCCTGGAACCTGACTGAGTGGGACAACGCAGTGATCACCGTGATCAACGCTCCGGACGGATCTCGGGATCGAACGAGGAGTCACATCCGGAAGACCAAGACTTCATGTCCCATGGCCGAAAACATGCTGCACAAGTGGTCCAAGGATCTTCATGTCCATGTCCTTACTAGTCCTGACTACTATTGACTATGTCACGACGATGCATGACTACTTGTATCAACTATAATTAGACGAAGGTGACATTGCAAGATATGGTCAGCTTCAATGCCAGTCACCGACCGCACCACTCGCAGACCGACCGACCCGACTCGTCACCGGATACCTGAGGCCAATAGCTTGGAACAACGCCTCGGGCGCTTCGGGCGCGGAGACACGGGTGGAGAAGACGTCCGTGGGTTCGGACACCAGGTGAAAACACCTAAACACTTGGCATGATGGAACCAGATTCAACCCAATGACAAATCAATTGGTTCAAAATGTTCTAAGTGATGGTTGGAACCACTTAACCAGATGACAAATCAATTGGTTCAATCAATTGGTGCGTGAGTTGGAACCACCAGATACGTCTTTTGGAGTCGAAATCACCAGACATCGAGTTTTGCTAGGCGCAGCCTCGAGTCAGGGAGAGAGCCGGGAAGCTTCTCACTGGGAGAACCAGTTCAACAGCCGGTTCTTCCCGCCGGAGCTCGGAGCAACGGAGTCTCCTCCCTAGTCGGGGGAGGTGTTTCGTCCAAAGGTTTGCCTAGCTTTAGACGCCTGGAACAGGCCCTAGGCCAGGTGAATTTGGTCAGCCTTTTTCCTCAAAAGTCTGCGATGAGTTTCGTCAGTGTTGGTTGGAGGGTATGTTTCATGCGACTTCCTTCCTCAAAAGTACTGGTAAGGACTGATGGCACTGGTATACACTTGATGCATCACTTGTCATTGCCATTAGGCCAAACGGATCCAAGCACTGAGGCCAAACGTGGCATCCCACACTCACGCTTTCAGCACAAGCACACGGATCCCACATCTCAAAGCTCTGTCTCTTGTGGTTTCCCTGTGTCCAGACTCTTTTCCTAGTTGTTCCATGATGACTTCCAGGGCACCCTCAGGGCAATCTCATGGTTCCCGGACTACCCTCCAACATCGAAGTGGAGTTCACCCTCCGTGCTGGTCTGAGGCTTTCATGGTCGAAATCTAGCGGCCATGCCATCCACGGAACCATGAGGACCCTTCAGGAAGTGTATAATGTGTTCTACTCGTTCCAAAATAAGGCTTCAGAAAAACCAAGGCGTATACGATCCTTGACGTGCCCAAAAACGATCCTGTCCACATGAACCAGCCCTGAAGCGGGAGTGCGCTCGTTTCAACTCGTTCTCCACCACGCTCCTCGACAGGTCAGCATGGTCCTTCGACAGCTTCCGTCAGCGGCTCGCGACGGCCGGGAGACACCGAGCGAGCAATGGCGATCCGTGACCGGCGGTGGGAGAATCCATCGGTTGGTGTCATTGGTGGAGGGTTTGATGGTGCAATAGAGAGAGCGTGAAAACAGGTTGTTGACATGTGGTTGACGTGTTGTGTGTGTGTGCGTGTTTGTTTC
Source organism: Durusdinium trenchii (assembly GCA_963970005.1). Lineage (NCBI taxonomy): Eukaryota > Dinophyceae > Suessiales > Symbiodiniaceae > Durusdinium > Durusdinium trenchii. Next base: position 585,305 of record CAXAMN010022361.1, on the reverse strand, counting down.
CTGAAAAGGGGCTGTTGACATGATTGACATGAGTTTGGGGGGCAAGAGCATAAAACGAAGCGGGTAACTTACCTACAGAGGCAACAAGAGGCAGAACAACATGTTGCCACCCATCCAATCGACTTTCTTTGTCGGTTGAATGATGTTGAATTGCACGATTGATCCAAAGATTGCACTAAATCACTTCATCCTTCAACAAGGTTGCCGGACTCCATTTGTTCTTTCGGCGGATAGCGCTCGGCAGCTTCGTAGCGCTCCGTAGAGGCCATGAATGAATCGGGCTTGGTGCTACCAAGCTGCTTCAGCTGGAGAGCCAAGCTGGGGTGAGACTATCACAGGGTCTCCGCAGAAAGACGAGACATGGAAGTGATGTTTAGAGCTTTTTCTGAGAAAGGAAAAGGCATCATGCATCGTCTTCTAGGCTGAGGGATTCCTCGTTTGGTGTTTCTTTTGACATGTAGATCAAGGACCAAGCCAGACTCGCTAAATTGAGAGTGAGAGCCATGCTAGCCATGCAGACCTGGCCTATAGTGGATGTTCAGTTCATGTACAGATCAACAGGGATTCACTTGTTCTATGAAGTTCTATGCCAAGGCTATTTGGCAGTCCACCTGAAAATTCGGAGCAGCCTTATGCTAAAGATTTCTTCAAACGATCCAGGTCGGACAGGAGTCCAGGAGATGGAGGAATACTCAAAATCCAATACATATATGTCAATGGGCCTTGAGCTTCCACAAGCTGCATGTCAATGGCCACAATTGACCCACGAAGACAACGGTTGCTTCAGCCGTGAGACAAGCGTTTGTGTTCTTCAACCTTTGCCTCCACACCGTACAGTTTTCAGAGAGCCTAAAAGAAAAAAGAACCGCGTTTTCCTTCCACAGGTGTGTGTTGTTTTCATCGGTGGTTTTTACACGTTGCCACTCGGCGCCGAAACGTCGGCGACACACCGTCGAAGCCAGGCGGCGATCCGACGGTCGCCGTCCAGCACGTCCAGGCGAGATGGGGCCGACAGAGCGCGAGCCGAGCGGAGGGCTTTGCTCAGTTGGCTCAAGAATTGGAGGAGATGTGGTTGTTGAGAACCTGCTTCTTTTTCGGTTTATTCAGGTCACCACACCAAAAGCCTATATATGTATAACTATAACTCTTATTTATAGGGGTTTGATCCGGTTTTTCTTGAGGTGGCATATACTAGATGATTTATAGGACTCCAAGTACCTGCTGAGAAGTTAAGATGTTTGGGGATGTTTGGGGTGGGTGCCATCAGGAGGGTCCAGTCATAGCTTTCGCTTCGGAGGTCCCGGGAGCCCGTTTGGGATGAAGGATATGTATGTGTCCTTCAGGGGTCTCAATAAGCTTGGAAACAGACTGGCTCAAAAAATAGGGTGCCCCCCAAACGGACTAGACAAGATAGTATGAACATGTATGAAACCATGAAAGTCCGGAGGTTTCTGAAGGTTTCTAATTATATAGTGGTAATTATATATATAACAGTTGAAGATCCATTCGCTTTGTATGGTTTAATGGTTGGTAAGCCTATTTGCCTCTTGGTTGTCTTTTTCAGGGGCCGTATCCCTTGAAGATCACCGGCACAGCAGGGGGAATGGGGAAAACTGCAGTGAAGTGACCTCGAAAAAGGACCATCCCTGGAGATATACCTATGGGATTCTGTAGTCTATTTGTAGGGTGTCTTCCAAACCCATCAGTCTACCCGCCCTCTATCCTAGAGCTTCAAAAGGTGACGCGCCGAGAGATCGCCGAGAGATCATCCTCGGATCCTTTCGACTGGTCGCCGTCTGGTCGTCCTGCAACGGATCGCCCTGGAATCCTAGGTACCTGGACCTTCCCAGTGACCTCTTCGGGATTGAACAGTGACCATTTCAAGACCATTTCAAGACCTATCAAGTGACCTCAGCCACTGGAACAGCAAGTTTGGTCACTGGGAAGGTCCTGGTACGCCCCTTGGTACGCCAAGAACTCTTGTGGATGGGCCTCCCCCTTTCAAGAAACACTTCTGCACACAAAAACTTGGTGTCGTTTTTTGTGTTCACATGTCTTGTATTATAACACTTTAACCAATCAGGTGGCATGATTGGACAAAAGAGTTACAGCCACCAAACAGAGAATGATTTAGGGTCACATTTGGGATGGTGAGAGGCCACCAGACATCCGGCAGCTGGATGCCGACCTCCCACTGTGTTTGCTGCGGTTCTCTTCCGCAGGTCATCAACGACTTCGCCTTGGCAAGCTCTGAGTGGCTGGCGCGGGATCCACAACAGACGAAAGTATGGGACTGAATCGCTGGCCCCTCATGCCACCCCAGTGACCCCTCTTCAACCACTTGCCAGTCCTCTGATCAGTAACCATTTGCCAGTCCGAGAGAGAGTAGCGGGACCGTCGACATTTCAGCTTCCTGAAGGCTTCGCGGACCAGGCTGTAGCAAGGGGTGCTGGGATGGACCTCAGTCGTTTGTTTGAGGAAGTGTCATTGTGTCATGGAAAGGAGGAACACTGAAGAAGCGCTTAAGTCAAAGGATGTTTCGTTCACTTGCAATCAACACCGGGAAGAGCACCAGTCCCCACCTTTGTTGCACTTCTTAGGCGGTCATACTCAGTAGCCGTAGCCCACATGCACCTGTCGGACTGCATCACCCCACCAATGGATGGACACGCAGAGCGCCATGCGGTCCGCTTCGGTTCCTAGGCCTCCGAATGGGGTTCGGAGCCCCGGACCCGGGTCCCCGACCCGTCCAGCCACAGCCATGGGGGGACGGAACAGCGGATGAGCCCGTAGTTGGATCTGTTTGGGATCTCTTAGCAGATTGGCCATGAACCCAGAGGTATCATTAACAATAGCATGTGCAGCTGCCAGAACTCCTGGCAAAGCAATGTCAAAGATCTTCTTTTAGCAAAGCTATATGATGTATGATCATATATACATCACCGTTTGGGAATTGCGCCAAGTGTCTCGAGGGGGGGTATAAATGGTGTTTGTTCTGTGGCCGAAAGGTTGGCAGGCACTGAACAACAATCACTCTTTCCCACCATTTTTGTGTGCACATTCCAAAGTTTGGATTCCACAGAAGAATAATAAATCAATTCAAAGTATTGAGAGACCATCATACTGGTCTCCTTTCCAGGCATTCCCGATTCCCGGCTTGATCTCCAGAGATTCTCAGCGTCTTTGTTCCAATGCCCCACACGGCCTCGACCTTGGCACTCGGCCTCGTGTGTAGAGGTGCGTGTCCTGGGCTGTGTGGCGAAGCTGTGCATAGCCGAGGCCGGTTCGTTGGTCGACACTGGGGAGCACTCTTGGGTTCAGACCCTGAGAGAGCTCCATTTTGGATCTCACCAAGGACCCAACATGTGGTCAAACTTCCTATCAGCATAGAGGTCAAATGGGTGCTACCTCTACAAGGAGCAGGTACTTGTATCACTTTCTGTCAACTTGAGTAAAATATAGCATGTGTATGCATGTGTCACACATTTGTCAATGTTTTACTGTATGTGTTTGTTTCTAGTTTAAGCTCTACAGGGCGGGTTTACATCGAACAAAAGATGAACAGCCCTCGGATGGCCACCATATATCTTGCATGGTGCTCAGATGGCCTGACCTTTCAGATCAGACTTATCAAAGGCAAGTAACCCTCGGAAAGCACGAAGATGGAGACTGCTCCATGTTGAATGAGTTGGAACACCTGTGACCATGGCATCCGGCCTGGGCCGGATGCGATGTTTTGAGCTGGCAGGAGGTGACATGCACTCCGGGCCGATCAGTTCAGCCTGCTTGGTTTGGGTCAACTGATTTTCTAGTCCGGAAGCGTTTTATATCTCGATAGAATCAAATATACGCTCCAACGAGTAGGTGGACTCTCACTATCCCAGACACGACCTGTTTGGAACTGGCATATTTGCGTTCGTCCCATCGGAGTTGAAGTATCGACTCCTCAGCTGCTGAGGAAATGGCCTCCAACCCAATAGCGATGGGCTCCAACCTAGAAGCGATGGGCTCCAACCTAATAGACTCCTCTTTATGATATAGGAGGATATAGGTCAAATCATGCTTCGTTCGGTCTCGGTCTTTGGGAACGAGAAGTTGCAGCCACTGCTGCTGCCGTGAAAAGCTGCCGCCCTGCCAGGGGTCGAGTGTAGCACTGGCAATGAGTACGCATGCAATGTTTCAGGCTGGAGGGCAAGCAAGTCATTCAGAACAGACAGAGGAGAGGTGTGTGTTTTTCCAAAATTCTCAATTTGTGATTGAGATATCCTGTAAAAGTGAATACTGGGTTGTAATTACCAGTCTGTGTGTGTGTGACTTGCACTCTCCAAGATGAGTGAAGCGCTGGTAACAAGTAAGATGATGTTGTTTGGCACACAGCGAGAGACCAGCCTTCTTAGTGGTTTCGATGATGAAAGGATGGTATATAGTATAGATATGTTATATATCCACTATTGCATCGCTTCTGGTTGGACAGTTCAAAGCAAAGAACACGACTTCATGAGATGGTATTTTGGCACTCGAGGTGCTTTTGCTTGCACCATGCCGACAGGTAACAAGCCGCCAACCACGCAACGCTGCGAGGTAGATCGGAGTGGGTGCAGGGAGATCAGCCTTTATATACCTGAAGAGTAATATGGGAGCAGCCAGCTCTTTGAAGGACACATATCCACCTGTTTGGTATTCGGAAAATGACTTACCCAGGGGCCATGCCATCCACTTCCATGTTCTTTTGGAGGAATGCCATGCCATCCATGCCATCCAATGGGGGCTGCGTGTGTTCTTCCACTCTTTCCAGATCAAGTCACTTGGATTGGAGGCTTCGAAGTGGTGGAGCGGACCAGCACAACCTCTGTGTCGGTGTGTCGGCCGAAGAACGGCCGGCACCAGAACGGTTCGGCTCAGGCTGCTGGGGAACATCAGTTGTGCTCGTATGCCGCATTGATCCTGGCAGCGGTTTTCAGCTATGTCTACCTTTTTGGCTGGAACGTCAGCCAAAGAGTTCTTCAACGATGCCCACGGTGCCCAATATCTTTGGACAGGAACCAACCTGGAATGGAGCCAGATGATTACTTTGGTGAGAAATTCGATGGGACAACAAGACCAAACAACGGGACGATGACTTCATGTGGGATCCAAGATCCAATGAACAAAAGTTCCCAAAGACCACTGGAAGAGCTTGTTTTTGATTCACACCGCAATTCTTCAACGCCACCTGTGGACTCAACCAAAGCTTTGCGCCTGGCATGTTTGCGCGCCTGTTTGCGCGCCGATCAGCCAGCGGTGGCCTGGCGCGCGGCATGCCGTCCCCGGACATGGCGAAGAGCGAATGCTCACCGCCCCAGGCGAAGGAGGTCACGGTGACCGTTGGTGCGGACAACTGCCGACCACTGTGGCGCAGAAAGAAAGAGATGCAGAAGCAACGTTGTGACTTCGCAAAACCGTCAACGCCGGAGAAACCTGCAGGCAGAAGAGGTCAAGCACAGTCAACGAGCTGAGGCAGCAGTTTGTTGGAATTGGGGTTCCACCTTCGTCGTCGTGGTCTCTAGAATGACTTGGGTAGCTCCGGTGCCCAAAAAATCCGATCAGAAGCTCAGAGAAGGGTCAGAAACTGAACATGCTGAGATCGAGCCCTACAATCCTTGGCCTGCCTATATCCCCATCACATCTCTCCTTGCTACCACTTCCTCACGCCCAACTGAGTGTATGTCAAACTCCACCTCAACCAACACTCTTCCCACCATGCCTACCACCACAGTGTCCACATCGGCTCATATCGGCTCCACGGCCATCGGCGTACCACAACGAGAACACCTTTTCGCAGAGCAAAACTCAAGCAACTCTCCCTACGAGCTCTCCAACGTTATTGGCACTCCAATAACGTTATTGGCACTCCCTACGTTATTGGCACTCCAATGGCACAAAATAGTTCAGGAAGATAGTCGAACCCAAAACCGAAACCACGTTTGTACAGTATGTTTCTTCAAAAGTATTTAGCTTGAAAGATCTTGAAAGTATGTTTCTTCGAAAGTAGAACTGTTCAGTATTCACAATAACAGTATGAACCTTAGCACTGGGCCGACCAAGTGTGTCACCTGGTGCAGATCTATGTGGACTGCCCCTTCGATTGGAACTGCCCCTTTGGCGGCCCGGGGGCTGATTTGGCCCCTTGGACTTCAAAGGTCGGCTTTTTGGGGGGACGGCTGCACAGATGTTTTAATGTTTTTTTTTGGGGGGGTTGTAGTTTTCATTCGTTTTCAATGTTTCCAATTGTTGAAACCGTATCATGACATTGGAGATAACCGCTTTTTTGGGCGACGGTGTCAGCTGCATGGCGATGGTGCCAGTTGCATCAGTTCAACAGGGATTTTGACGGCGGTGCCAGCTGCGCAGAGGATTGATTCAATAGCTTCGAAGAGTAGAGTAGAGGGAATCGACCCCACGCTGGTTACTATGTTGTTTGCAGTTTTGGTTGCATGTTGTTGTTTCCTGCTTTCTGTCAAGTGAAAAGCGGGTGGGGTAGTACAGTATAGTAGTAGTAGTAGTAGTAGTAGTAGTAGTAGTAGTAGTAGTAGTA
>CAXAMN010022361.1:542392-570387 GCA_963970005.1 Durusdinium trenchii | reverse complement strand
ACAAATCTGCTGCAGAGCGAACTAGAAAAGGATGCTGACGAGTCTTTATATATATATATATGTTGGATGGGGTTACAAAGATCTGGAGGAAAGGGCACCAAGTCCAAATCCCGAAGCAAGCAAGGAATTGTACTGGCTCACAGATTTGGATCATATTTAAGGATGAACCAGGATGTTACATCGCCCAGGCATGACATATCATGACATATCTACACGCCAAAAAGGTTTTTTTTGATGGAAGGCGCATTCCTGTAAGGCATCAATTCTGGTCCCAGACAGGTCATGGTTTTCAGCACCCTGCACCTAACTGGTGGACACACCTGCAGCGCTGCTGCAGACCATGTGCCTCTTCAAAGAACATGGTTCCACAGACCAAACCGGGGTGGTGTTCCACAGACCAAAGCGGATGATCGGCTCCAGTCGTACCGAACCTCAGCTTCGGTAGGACGGGAGCCCGAACCTGGCACCCCCAGTCCCACCGAACCTCAGGTTTGGTACGACTGGAGCCCTAGGGGATGTTCCTCTTCAAACCGGTGGATGTTCCACGGAATTTCTGCTCGTCGAACGGTGCCTATCGGGTGCCAATGTGCAGTGTCCACCGTGTGTTTGGCGCACCTCCCATCGGGTTGAGGGCTCGTCCTCGGCGTTTTGAGTTCGAACTCGTTGGTTCTTGATTTCTGAGATAAAGCCTGCTTGAAGTCCTGCTTAAATGATCTTAAATGGCTCATCTCACCATCGTGGCATGATGGAATTTGTGCTGATCCTTTATAAGAGCAAAGGGAACACGTTGGGAGCTTTAGGGTGAGGTCCTGGGCAGTACCAAACTGCATCTCATTGTCATTGGATTCCTTCAAGGAGAACAGAATACCAACTGAAACACTGGTGCTGGAAACCGGGCAAGTGCAGCCTGCTTGAGAATGAATAGTAACACATAGTAACTATGTAACAAAGCTTGTGCTTTCTGGTTGCGTGGATGGCATGGGCCCCGATGTCTGAAGATCATGGTCTTTCCCAAGACCCGTGCCACGGCAAAAACCGCCCCATCCACGGTTCAGCATGTGCCCGGGGCCTTCGGGTTCGGGCCACAGGCAGCTACGGGGTGCAAAAAATGGACCGACTCCGGTGCTGTCGGAGATCTTTGTTCAACCTTGACTTGGGATGATGGGTCACCCACTGACTCATATTGTTCAAGCGAGGTGAAACCACCAACCAGTTTCAGGGAGCGGGGCGATGCTTGGACACCCCCTTAAGACGGCGCCCGTCTCCGTCTTCCCGTCGAGGGAGTGCCTTGGCCGCGCGGGAACGTCTCCGACCTCCGACGGCCGTATCTCCGCGGCCCGGAACGCCTCGCATAAAAACGATGGCGCCAGGTGTGGTGATCGTTTCCATACTGCTCTTGTGCATCTTGAGACTCGTGGTGCGTCGGGGCCAGAAGAAGTGGAATCGTGGAGAGAAGAAGTGGACGAAGCAAGGACGCCTGGGTTCTGGTGAACGGTGCTTTTGTGTAGATGATCGGATAGACAATGATAGACAGGTAGAGATACTCACCAAACATCACCAAACCAGGCATGCAGCTCAAAGCATGCCAATCAAAGTACATAACTTTCTATGAGGTTTGAACCATGATGTCCTTTCTTTTTGTTGACCGTTTTGTGGGTGATTGTAGTCCATTGACGGCTTCCGGCTTCCGTCCTGGCTTTTCTTTATGGCTGTCAGGCTAAGTGTAGTACACCAATTCCCTGGCACTACCCTTTGTTGGCCTGTGTTGGAACAATAGGGGGACACTGCAACCACCGCAGGGAGGCCTTCCAATCACTACAGTAGGGTGAATTTGTTAAATTGAAATGAGTGAACAGATCGTTCTGACATTGGACAACTCTTTAGGGGTAGAGAGAGTCTAGTGGCACAGACGCATCCCTCCTGTGTCGGTCCCGGGTGAAATCTGTGCAACACGGACCGGCGGACAGGCGGGCCACTACCCCCACCCCTGCAGTTAAGGGGATGAGCTAGTTAAAACACAACAACACTAAATTTGAGGGGTACCAGCGACTGCTGATCACTTGTCGTGTGAATTGTTTGCTCATTGATTCCTTGCCTTATCTTCTACCTGTCCACCACTTGCCACCTCAGGGTAAAAGAGGCCTCACCACATTTGCCAGTTTTCAGATTGACCTGCTAGGCCACTTTTGTTGCCAGAGGCAGGGAAGAGGAGCTGTTTCCGTGGCTTTGTTGAAGGGGGTCGATCCTCTTGGAGGGATGGGCCAAGGTTGACCAGCCTGAAGTGGCCTAGGGTCAAGGGCCCCATATGATTCACTTCTGAAGGAGTCTGGCCCTTTAGCCAATCCCCGTTTGGCATGGGACCTTACTGTACTACTTTTGGACAGTTGGATGGAGGAGATTCTGAATCTGAGATACTACGTTTTTGACTTGTCTCGCCATTTTTCCCTCTACCATCCTCTACCCTTTTGGATCCTTTTGGGCTACATGTAAGCTCATGAGACTTTCATCCGAGACTCAAACCTGAGGCGAGATTGAAGTTCCTGATGAAGCAACCGCTCAGCCAGCGCAACTCTTCATCCTCCAGCGCCGCTTGATCCTTCCTCTCCCATCGGTTCTGGAGCACAGCTCTTCAACCGGGCTTAGACCCACCTTAGACAACATCCAGTCGTCACGGTTTCCGAGCTCTGCAATGCTCTGCAGCACAGCCTTGGCTCCGCTGCTGGGAGGGCTCCGCGCGCGCGTCGCCTTTGCCTCGCGAGCGCCGCATGTTTCGCCAGGCCCAAGGGAGGAGAACTTGCACTCTACGGCAAGCATGGTCAGCAGATGAAGGCCGAAGCCTTCCTCCGAAACTGGCTCGCGTGTTTCACGCACGGCACATGGCTCATGTTTCACATGGGGTGAGTGCGGGTGAGGGGGTAGACAACTGGTGTATGGCCCATTCAAAGAGAGAAAATGGTAATTGTTTGGCGTTGGACTTTTTTTAGACCTTCAACGAAGTGTTCATCCAAAATATAGTGCTGTTTTTTTGAAGTAAACAAAAGAGACTCTGGGACTTCAGACTTCAAAGAAAATGCTGAGTGTATAATGTACTGATCGGCATTCATACCCATGCAATGTCAACCAGTGATCAGCATGAAGCAGTCGATGACTTTTTTGTTGATGGAATATAACTTTGCTACCCTCGGGTAGAAACACTTTGTCATCCTGTTCTTTTCCCTTCACTGTGCAGGTGGCGAGATTTCTGCTGTTCCGCTGTTCCAAGCATTCCACATCATTCCACTGTCGACACTGTTCCTGGACGATGATACTCCTGGGGAGAGACATTTCCCTTTGATTTCTTAGCAGTCTTAGATATTCCTTTGAGGCATTCCCCTCCTCGATCCCTTTGATATCCCTTTGTTTGAGACATATGCGGCATTTCCCTTTAGATTAAGAGATCCGATCTCCCGGCCATCCATGGCCGTTGGTCCTCCGTTGCTCATGGCCGTGACGGTGTCGCTTCCCGACCGGCACCAGGTGAACTTCTACATCGTCGAACAGAAAGGCAACGGCGCACGCTGGCGCGCGCGTTCGACGGCGCGCAGCGCGTTCGCGAGGTCTCGAGTTCGTCGTCAGGAAGAAGGTTGAATTCGCAGGGGATCTTGGGCCAAGATTCTTGGACGTCCATACTTTGACTATCTACAGTAGTTATTTTTGTTGTGTTTTTGTTTACCAATGTGCGCCAATGTGCACCTTTGCTTTCAACCCTTTGGAACCCTTTGGAACCAGCACAGTTCTGACAGCGACCGTCAGGGTGCTTCATTCCTTTGCTGTTTCTTGCAGCCTTTGAATATTTGTAGCATGAGTTGGCACAAACCTACTACGTCCAGTGCTCTTGAGTAGTAGAATTGCTTTCTTTCTTGTGCCCTTTGTCCATCCAAAAGTCGTGTGTGTTGCTTGTTTGTTTTATACTATATATATATATTAATGTTATTTTAATGTATACGTTATAAGGTACATAGCGTCTTTCTGTTCTTTGTTGCGGCCCCTTATTAAACGTGCGACCGTGGTTTGGGCGTCCCGTGAATCGGAAGGCATGGACGGCACACGGGAACCAAAGAACCCTACATTGTGGCCCTACAGGTCCAGTCTGACCCAGTAAAAACCTGGTCCTGAAAACCTCATTTTTTTGCAATATTCTTTAAATGATCACCATTGATAAACTCCAGTAACATGAGGTGAAACTCACCTGTAGCAGGGCCCCCGTTTCGGGGTGTTACCAGGTGCTCTCGAGTGCTTGGTGGTTCCTGACCAAGCCTCTGGGGGGGGCCCTCACGAAAAGTGGGAATAGCCCTCATCTTCCCTTCGACCATTCAAAAAGGAGTTTTGTTGACCTGACCTACTAGAAGTGTAACATCCGCAAAAAGCAAGGGTTGTTCTGTGAAACCATGAAATCAATGGTAGTTGGATTCCGCGGATTGCCCAGCGTGTGATTGGCACGTCGAACTACTGGCACCTAAGCTGACACTGCAGAACTAAGCTGACCCCGAAGTAGCAGAGCATGCAGAGCCCAAGTCCCAACCTTACAGTAGCGCAGGAGGCTTGCCAAGGGTCCATCTCCCTGCCCTTAATTGTCTCAACCTGCGCACTGAAGTCACCCGTAACCATGCCGTTGTACGGGACCTACCTGATGATGTGATGAGACGCGGTTTGGACGATGGGGAGTTTCTCCAGGTGAACAGGAGGACCTGAACGTCATGAAGATGCTGTCGTTGCAGTCCAAGGAGGTGAGCAACAAACCTAAACTCTCTCGGATTCATTTTAGGGGCCTCTAAATAACCCGGCCTACTTTATTGTCTTGGCACGTGATAAACTCTCCTTGGTTTTCCAACGAATAGAAAGGGTGCTTTTTGTTTCGGGCGTGACAAGAGAGGGTTTTCAGCGCTTGAAGCTTTTGGTCGGGGAAAGAATGGAACAAGAGTACCTGGGTGTTTGTGCCAGGCACTGGCACCTCCTAGGTGTTGTTTTAGATGGGGATCTATAAACCACCAAACTTGGGGATTGTGCCATCCGCTCTCAATCCACCACAAGGAACCTAGCAAACAAGTTGAGGGAGCCGTTGTTTTTCAGATTGTTTGGAGGCATTCATGCATCACCTGGGGAAAAACCGGACCCGACCCAGAACAGTCACAGGGTGGCACCTACCCCCTTGGAAGGGGTGTCCAAGGCAGGTCCACGGGTAGACCCCTTGGATTGCCCTGGTAGGTGCTGATTTGTTGTTTGAAAGTTCATGTTTGAGCAGTGCCCCTTGCATGTCAACTGTATAGACCTACTAGAACTGTAGAATGTATCAAGAGTTGTGGGTAAAAACAAACCTCACTTTGGGTGCCCAACGCCCAATGCCCAGTCCGCTCAGTTCCGAGAGATGACCGAGAAATGGGGTCCTGGACCTCGCTTTCTGGACGCCTTTCTGGCGCAACCTGGAAGGTCACTTCGTTGAAACGAAACAACCCTAGGGCTCCAACCACCTCCTGAGAAGGTGGTTGGGGTGGGTTTTGGGGGTCTAACCACCTTCTCAGGAGGTGGTTGGAGCCCTAGGGTAAAAACGCCAGGGGCAGCTCAAATTGAGTGATGACCTGTGATGACTCGCCGCAGTAATGCTCCGAATGATTCGATTGCTCAGAGCAGATCCCGTGGATGATGTCAGGGCTTTCGCACAGATTCCCCCACAGGGTCCGGGTCCGGGGCACAACGATGGTCGAACTGGAGCCAGCGTGGACCTCCGATCATTTGGATGGTCCTGGACCCTCAGGGGTCTTCCCACCCAGTCCTGGCGCTGTGCCACTGCGTCTAGGCGGAGGATCCCTCCAAGCTGCATGTGGTGCCAAGCCTCAACCGTCCATGGAAGGGAGGTGGGGCGGACAAAGCGCAACGCATCTCTGTGCCACCACATGTTTAGAGGCGCCATCACACTTCCGTCTAGATGGTTGTATGCCTGGTGTCCACGGATCCTGGCCTACTTCGTGCACCTTGTTACCCCCTTTAGTGCCACATTTGCCCCAAGAAAAAGGATGTTTGCCAGACACATGGCATGTTTACTGATCAGTTGGGCAGTGTTTTGGGATCGATCTAGGCAATATATAGGCATATATTCTGTCGTCCCATCATGGCCCAGACTCGGACCCTAGGGCTCCAAGTACCTTCTGAGGAGGTACTGGAGCCTGCGAAAGTGTTGACTTTTTTCCATACCGCAATTCTTCACGCTTGAACCCTCTAGGAACTGGGACATGAGACGATCCCACACAAAAGGCAACCCGTTTAGAAACCTATATGCGGCTCAAGTCGTACCTTCTAAGAAGGTCTAGGAGATGGGTAGTGAGATGGATTTATAGAGGCTCCCAGCCATACCTTCCAGAAGGAGGCACGCCTGCAGCGCCCTTTTGGGGGGTATTGGAGACCTCACAGACTCCTCCAGACCGATGTGTACTTCTCTCTCTCTCTCGCGTCTGTTGGAGACCTCCCGGACGTCTGCCATCCGAGGTGTGGGATGTGGACGTGGAAAAGGCGCAGAAGTGCGGAGCACCCAGTCGCTGATCCGGTTCTGGAGCGAGGTGACTTTGGACGAGGTGACTTCATGAGGCGGTGCGAGGCGGTGCTACCCGAGTGGATGTGTTCCGTCTTTTTTTTGGGGGGGGGCAGGGAGCAGGATCTTCAACTGCTGATTTGGTCTTTGGTATGACTCGTGCGGGTTTTGCACGAAGGATCATGTGAAATAAGGTCAGAATCAGCATTGGATGGGCTAGGCAGATAGGACTCGACTTAGTGTCAAAGGAAGAAATCTGAGATCAGCTGCAGGTACTGCATGATATTGCAATAATTGCCGTAATTCTCCAGGCTTGGCAATGATTTGGGCGCTTGATGTCCTCCTTAAACAGGAATCTTTCCTCTGCCACTTCCATCCTGGTCTGCAGAATTTCTTGCAGATCAGCCAACTTTAAGTCTGTGGATTGTTTGTTTCCTGCACCTCATCCAGATCGAGGGCGACAGTATGTGATGTCAACGGCCCGAGTCTATAGCGGCCTCAGTCTACACGGTCAGCTCGAGTCGATTGTGTAGTACATGATGGGTCAGCAGGACCCACGCAAGACCCGTGTTGCCCACACGAAGCAATCACGAAGCAATCCGAAGCACCCAGTGGCAGCGGCAGCGAAGCCATCACCTGGAGCTTTGTTCGCGTTCGAAGGATTTCATCGGTTTCGGCGCGGTCTGAGAGGTGCAAGTTGAGCGAACGAGCCACGGCGTCGAGGCGTCGAGGTGTTGCTTCTTTCGAAAGTCTGAGGATGGAGATCGAGAAATGGAAGATGAAAAAGATTGGAGGCCGGGAGAGAGCCGCAGTGGTCGCGAAGTGTTGCTAGTAGTGCCAGTAAATTGGATTCCATGGGCTACTGCGCCTGGGCCTGGGCAGCGCCCATGGCAATGGCCTTGGCACTATACGTGCTTTTGGGCTTCTACCATCATATGTTTTCGCGGCTCGGCGTCACCAGCTCCCAGCTCCACCTTTGCTCCAGGTGGCATCACCTCCGAGCAGCAGCAGCGGGCCCTCCAGCACGGGGCGCCCAGTGAGTCGACGGGCCGCCAAACGCGCTGTGGAATGGTGGGGAGGCTTGGAGAAGGGTAGATTGGAAGACACAAAGCACGGCCAAAGATCCAAAAATATTCTGTGGTGCATTCTTAATTTTCCTGGAGTTCACTTTGGGTATAAGAAGGTCCTGAAGGTCGTGTGGGCTACAACGAAAGTTACGTACTTTGTGTCACCATGTTCAGGTTCCAAAGATGTTTTTTTTTATGGTGCCCGGATGCTGGATATGTTGTTTGTTATGTTTTGTTTCTATCTTGGAACACCTGGCAGATATATGAGTCTGTGGAGGACCCAGCTTTTTGTGAGGGAATAGGGAATTGAAAGAGGAGACCTTCTTACTTCCGTAAAGACCCCCTGGAAGAGGAACACATCAACAAACATCCGTTTTTGGTGGAGTGTCCCCAATTCTATCCAAAACCTATTCCCCATTTATCCCCATCGATTGATGATGATTCATTCCTGTATGGAATGTAGAATTATCTACATGATTGACCCTTAAAACATCTTCAAATCACCCCAATCTCCTGTCCCCATGTGATTCTTTTTGGCATATGTCCATGTCCACGTGCCGCGTTTGTTCGCCCCGGCCACCAAACAGGCGCCTCCCCGGCAATGCGAACAATGGTCGCAAGTACGTGCGGGGCCCAGAATCGGTGACAGAGGTGCTCGCAGGGCGCCGACGGCATGTGGATGCCTGCCTCGCGCTCTCTCGGTGCATGAACAGATGTCATCTATCCGCCAGTTGGAGGGGAGAATGGGCCATGACATGGGCAGGGAACCACACAATGCCATTGGTTCGGGGCGCCTCCCAATGTCATGAGTCAGCAGACTCCAGATATAGATCCGTTCCGCTACGCCTGTCAGCCTGCCAGGCCCGGCAAAGTACTGGAGAGATGCTCCGCATGAGTGAGCAGGTGCCGCTGGGGTTGGGGTTGCAGCTGTTGTTTTGGGGGGATGGGAAGCAAACGACACGCGGCATACGGGACGGCTGGGCGGCTTATGAAGCATGGTATTTGTATAAATTTGTGGTTGGTAGATGCTGGCCAAAGTTTGTGTGGGAGCCACACAGGTTTGTGAGGTGTTGTTTTCTCGATGAGCATTTTTCATCACTTCAAGATGGTGAACTTAGAAGTGATCGAGTGGCTCTCAGTCCAAAGTTTTCAATTGGTTCAATGGTGGCTTGAGTTCTTTGAATCTTTGTTCCTTTCACAAGAGACCCTTTGCCAATCTCTTTGACCTCGTCAGCACCTGGCGCATCGCTGGCGACAGGAAGCAAAGGTTGAGTGGGCCCTTTCGCAGAAGTCACACAAGGCGCTTCACTCCTCGAAGATGGATTTGGAGTAGTTCAGAATCTGGAGGTGCCAAAAAGTAGTCAATGATTGAGCGCTAAAAGATTTGGGGTTCATCTGAGTTTCGCATGTCACTGTTTGTCCTGAACATGTTTGATCCATTGCAAAACGATATCATTACGCAATTTACCTTCATTGAACAGGAGGTTGATCACATGTCCATGGTTATAACATATTATAACTATTGGTGTTATGTGTACTCGTACATTACGGCGCATATATGGAATGCCCGGCTTGGAAACGATCGGGTTCACAGGTTCACGAGAGCATCGCACAGAGAGTGTCCAGTTGGACACACGGTGCACTCGCGGTGAAAGCTGTAGGTTTCTGAGCCTTAAGAGATGATCGACGTAGCTCGGGTTGTATTTAGACGATTTTAGACGAATCAATTAACCTTAGCTCAGTGTGTTTCAGCATGATTCATTAAATGATGGCCTCAACAAATATCCAAAATTACTCTAAATTATGCAAAGAAAGCCTGGTGCCGCCCACCCCTCCAACCAAGGGGGGGTCGGCGGCAAGCAGGGTGAGGGGGACCGAAGGTGTGCAGATACCGTCCTAGTGGCAGGTGCTAGCATGACTCTTTCAGAGTGCTTCGCGCGCTTAGACCATGTCGTTCTTCGTGCCAATGCGGCTGGAGAGAGTCCCAGACGGCAGCTGGAAGCCCGCCTCGCCACACCCCTAGCCCTAGCCCGTTCTGGCAGACGCCCGTCGCCACGCCCTTAGCCCATTTAGTTCTGCGCCAGAGCTGGTCGCAAAGGTTCCCAGCAAACCCATGCACAGCAAGATCCATGGGGGTTGCTGCGCGCAGAATGAGCCGGCTTTGGTTTGGATCCACCGCCATACCTAGCAGGTATAACAGTGCCTCTGGGACCGTTGTTTTTTATTTAATACAGCCTCAGCCCATCCAGTCAGGAACGGCTCTAGGCAAAGGTGATGGTGCCCAGCCAGGGTCGGCGGATGTCCCTTCTCTCTGGAGCACATACATCATTGAAAACATGGCTTATGTAAACCACTTAGGTCCAGCGAACAGCTTTACACATCGACCGTCACCACCGCCTCTTCCGTCACCGCCTCGCGGCCAGACCTCCTCCTCCCGGCGGTCGTCGCCCTCGCGGCGGGTGTCGCGCGACGCCTCGCCGTCGAAGTCGCCGCGGTCGAAGTCCTCGTCCGGAGGCGCGGGGTTCGGAGGTCGACGGAGGAAGCGGAAGTCGAAGCGAAGAGGTCAGTGGATTGTTGGAGACCATTCGATGGGCAGATGAGAAGAGATGAGCTAGACTCCAACTGGTATATTTGTTTGTTCTTTTTAGGGTGGTGAAGGTGTGTTTTGAAAAAGGCCACAAATTGTGATCAAATATTCATACATATTCATACCAGGACCATCCTGTTTGGGTGTGGCTTGGAGAAGCCTAGAAACGTATAGGTAGAGATGTGTACCAGGACCCTCCAAGCTAGGGGTGTCCTGGCTGGACTACCCCACACTACCTAAAGGCTTCCTATTCCAGGGCACCCCTTACCAACTGCCCCCACAACCATGAAAAAGGAAGGTTTTATGTTGCAACCCAAAAAAGAAAGGTTGTGAGATTGAAAACCTGGTTTTCGAGTTTCCTTCATGCTGTGGGTTCACAGACATGTATTCTAATACTCAAGATTTCATGGTATACACATGCGATAAGTCGACACGATCGATACAAACCCTCCCCACCCCATCCAACTCTCCGCGTCTCTCCGCTGCTGGCATTTTCAATGCCTCGGACGGGTCCCTGGAGAAGCTGAGCATCACCAATGTTCCTTGGCCTGAGATCGCCCTGGGAATAGTTGGAAGGCCAACTTGGTACATCTTGGTATATGTTTTGCTTTAGATAGACTTCGTATATATGAACCTATGTCTTTTTGTTGTGCTCATCACTGAACCCCAAGCGGCTACAACCACTTAAGGGTCATCCTTCCCTTTAGGCCAGAGCTTGCTGCGTACTGCTAGGAACACCCTCTGAAGAACCCGTAGAGAGGTTGTTCTTGGGTTAACCCTTCGAGCTATTCTCGAAGGGCGTCCAACAAAGTCTTCTTGGGACTGGCATGCGTAAATCAAAACATTCACAGTCCAGCCATCAGGATTTGACAAGGATTGTTCAAGCAAATCCAAAAATGAATGATGCAAGAAATGCCCCTTCGGAATTAATGGAAACCTCTTCTTGGAACGCTTGAAGCATTCCAGGGCCAGCTCGGCATACAGCCTGAGAAATCTAAGGCCTTTTCGGGCCAAATCCACAGCCCTCTCAGAAGGGATGAACACACCCTCATGATACAGCCCATGGATGCAAGCATTGATCAGGGCGACACCTTCAGCCTCAGAAGCACAGCAAAAACTCATAAAAGCTCAATGCCCCACTGAAACGACAACAACTAAAATTTGATCAAAAGAATCACACTGGATGGAACATGTTTCAAAAATTGTACTTTAGAATTGAAGTAACGCACTTCAAGCAAAGAGGGTCTCGAGTATGACCAACCACCTTCCGTGAGCAGTAGTCCTCAAACCATGAGTTAAGAAGTCGAGTGAAGTCGCCCTTGCTCCAACCTGCTTCAGGCCAACTTTGGAAACTGCCTTGAATTCCAAAAAGCGAGGCAGTCAAACTCTTGTGGTAAGGACTCTCACGGTTGCGTGCGCAGTAGGCTTTGAAATCTTCAGTGATCGTTTCGAAGGCACACTCGATTGTTTCATCAACCAGCTCCAAGCATATGCAAACTGCGCTGCTAATGAAAGTTTTTCCAACTCCCATGTGCCAGTTGTGGAAAAGGTCGTACTGGAACAATTTCTCCGGCATGAAACCATCCCCATTTAAAGGGATTTGGAGCAGCGGGGATGGTTGGGAATATGGCCTCAAAAGCCCAACAGTGTTTCGCCAGGCAGGTCGTACACTCCCATAGTCTTCATATGGTGCTGGCGGGTGCAAGTCTTCCTTGCCTGCGCAGCAAAGGTGGCACACTCCACCAGCCGGCTTCTTCGATGAAGGTCTGGTTGGTTTGTGCGCAAAACTCCGTTCAAACTTTCCAGCCTTCACTAAAAACGGAGCATCCCCCTTCACTCCAATGCAGGCGATGAAAAAACGCCTGCCATTGATCTCGGCACCTTCGTAGAAGAGTTTCCTAAACTCTTTGGCTTGCAAATCAAGCAGCCGATCGAAGCTCTCTGGGCTCTTGTTGTACAATCCAATTGGAGCTGCAAATTGAATGAAATGGTTCAACAAGGTGTTCCCGATCATGTTCAATCGAAGAGGGTCTTTCGAAGGATCTGATGGATGCCCAAGATCATTGTTTTGATGGCTGCAGCCTGCACCAATTACACCATGTGTGCTTGCTATCATGACTTGTTTTTTCTTCAAGCCCCTTCCTTCGTCTCCATGGTAAAGCACTGGGAGGCACATTGACATGTCTATCAGACCAGATGCAGCCCTTGAATAGATCTCATGGTTTCCATGTGTTTGCTTGTACCGGTCCCAAAACAATGTCAATACTTTCTGCATATCAGCGACATCGGACACTCCACATATTCGCTCCAACTCATCGTTCTTGACCAAGTACTCTAGCCAATGACGAAAAGGTACATATGGAAAGCTCTTCTTGCTGGGCAAATCCACTCTGGCAATCTGGATAGGCAAGGAAGCCCCAAAGTCTTTGAATACTTTGTGAACTCCCTGCTCACTTTTCTTGAGTTTTACACTTGCTAGCTTGCTCAATCCTTTCGTTGGATTGCGGGTCAGTCGTGCCTGTCTGATAGCATCTCTGCAGGAGACCTCAGCCCGGTAAATGGACATGTGTCAATCACATGAGGACTGCGCACACAGATCATGCAAGGGTTCATGAAGCAAGTGCTATGATGCTCATCCTTTGTTGTTCAAAAAATATATCCATGATTCCATCAGCATTGTCTACCAATGGCAATCTTTTTAAACCCGAATTCAAGTCTGGATTGAATTTCAGTTGAATTAAGAATAGGCCAATGCAGCGCAAGGA
Source organism: Durusdinium trenchii (assembly GCA_963970005.1). Lineage (NCBI taxonomy): Eukaryota > Dinophyceae > Suessiales > Symbiodiniaceae > Durusdinium > Durusdinium trenchii. The sequence continues at coordinate 557,406 of CAXAMN010022361.1, read as the reverse complement.
TCCAAGTTTAAAGCCCTGCGTTCAGCCTATAGGCTTCATTGTGTCGGCCCGCGCCCCAACAACATAAACAAAATGGAAAGCAGAGTCATCCTTTAAGGGGGGCCCTTCACCTCCATATCGTTGATTGCGGCACCCCTTCTCCCCAAGATTTGAGGAGATGACAGCAGCTTCCAGCATCTGAGCTACTCCCAGGTTTCCAGTTGCATGGAGTAGCCACATGTGTGTGTAATTTGCATCCCGGTAAAACTGAAATCGAATTAAAGGGTTTGACGTTAAGCCAACCTTGTATACACACAAACTTCGGCCAATCCGGTCACGGAACTTGCTGACCTGTGATAGGCATCTCTGAAGAATTGTTCCAGCAGAAGCATTTTGCTTCCATGGAAAGGACAGGTAAGACACATTAATGCCACCTTGTTGGAACTGCAATTCTTTCTCACGTAGAGATGGGCAATCACAAGACAAGGGAAGGTGGCTGCTCACATCATACAATGGTTTGTAGGAGCCAGGGCAACGCATGGAGGATACCTTGGTTTCGTTGATGTTCATTTATTCAAAACCAGGTCACCAAATTGGAAATATGTATTATACATGCAGGTCCAAGGGTAAGAGAAAAATGAAACCGTTTAAAGGTTTAATTTGAGCTATAGTCACATGGCCATTTGGTTCACCACAGGTGTTGCAAGCTCGTGCTTCTTGACATGCTTCTTTCCTGGTAAGCATGTCCAAACAAAAACAACGTTAGATACACGTCATCGCATTTATAAGATATATAGGATGACCCATCCATCCTTTAAAATTAGAACACTAGCTGGAACCACAACAAATGAAACATGCGCATGCAGGAAAGCTTCTTAGGTCGTTTCTCTGCAAAAGAGACATCATGTTGGAATGGAGGACATCTTCTTTTTCCCGTTATTGCACATTCATAGGTGAGTAGGTCACGCAACTCCTCTTCGTAGATGCATAGCCGGTCCGCCATCACAACATCACCCAGACACAGACCTATCCCTGAAGCCACCCAAAATGAACTACGGAATGAGCGGGCAATCAACAGAAAAACAATACTCAGACTCTCACACCCATATACTGTTGAGGGCCCGGCACCATTTCCCACAAGTCGGGCCAACCCGTTCAACTCAGGTTCTTCACCTGGCATGGTTGGAGCGATAGCCGGCAAGAGATCCGAAGAGGCTTGGTGATCTTGAGGGTGTACATGCATCTCGATCAGACATCTCTAGATTGCGGATATCGAAATAAAGCATATATCGCGATCTGTATACAAAGAATGCTGCGCATGGAGCAGGGTGGTGAAAGGATGAATTTGCTTGTTTGTGTTCATGTTGTTCTCCTTCTTTCAGTATGCATGCATGCTTTGCAATTGTTTAAGTTATAATTTCCCTATACTTGGATTTCAAGCAGAAACACCTGCGATAAGGCTAGCGCTTTTCCCCTCGTGAGCTGAAGTTTAGCTGCACGCGTCGATGTAACACGCACAGCTGGTCAAAGAAACAACCACCATCGGCGATTGATTGCATGTCAAACCATTGGTGCTTTCTCAATTGGAAAGATTTCCCACAACATTCCAAAACATTAGTGCGATAGCTTGTCGCACTCCCAATCCAAAACCAAATGGAAGCCAAAAGGCTATATACATGGACTCAACTCTCCGACACTGCAGAATCCTTCTTCTTCTTTTTGATGGATTTCTCCAAGGCCCTAAGGTTCGAGAAAAAAGCTCAAGAGATGGAATCGGGTCTCTTCAATGCAAACACCAGCAAAAGAGTCATGGGATCATGGGCTACTTTTGGCCAGGCACTTTGCTTGAGCTTCCGCCGATGCCAGCGCGGAAGCCCTGTGATGGACAGGATGTATGGAAGTCGAATCAGTGGTGCATTTATTGACCATCTTAAATAACAACTGCATGGAAAACGAAATGATATAGATGCAGCTGATGTTCTTGCTCATCGCATCGCGCATTTTGGTCTTGATCTCCTCCCTGTTCCTTATATATGGATATCACATGTGCATGGCACATGGGACACAGTTGGTACATACATGTGCTCAACAAAAGATCCATACCCCGGTCGCCATTTATAAAGGCTTTTATAGGAAAGGCTGCCAGGGAACGCTTCACTTCTCTCCACATCTCCCAACGAAGAGCGGAGCTCCACGAAAACATCGTATGCTTCCTGTGCTGCGGACAGCTTGTCCTCCAAGGCTTTCTGGGACCTGCAGGACCACAAGATTCATAGGTTTGGGCTATGAGGGTTATGTATGGTCCACCAATTGCATATATTTGCAGTCTGTTTGAATCAATAGACATCAAAGTTGGGTAGGCCTTTGAACACGGATCTGGTCTTCTCCATTGGCCAGGGCATCCAACTTGGAGATAAGATCAGTGATCTTGGACATTTTGGTCAACATACCATCTTCAAATTTTTTCTCCACTTCGAGCTCCTGTGATGGGGCTAACGAACGGACATGACAATTGTAATATATATGGTGCTGCAACAGTCAAGATATGAGAATTGAATGGAAAAGACATGATTATACATTCTGTTTTTACTTCTTGAACGCCAAGGGTCCCCCTCAAGTGGGGTCTGGGCCGGACCGGGATCCGAAGTCACCGTCGCCGAGGGCTGCAAGAAGTTGCCCGAGAGCACCACATCCGAGGCCTGGAATTCCAAACCGATTTCATGCAACAAGGATTTCTGGAAGAAAAAGGTGTTCTGTAAACCATCCTGAATTGGATAAACAGACATGCACATCCATGCAGCATCAATCATTGTTTGCTTTTGTGTGTGTTCTCCATCATGGCCTGGGAGTTAGTGGAGCTATGCCTCTCAGTCTCCGTGTAGGATTTCTTCATGCTCTCCGTGTCGGAGTATTCAACATAGTACTTGCAGAGCTTCTTGCTGTATTTGTCATTCCTTGTTCAACTGGGCCATTTGTTTGGAAGATTAGTATGACACATCAAACAAAAGCTGCAATGCCATGTGCGCACATGTTATAGTTTGATCCCAAGTGTCTTCACCAAGCCATGCTGCTTACAGTAAGCGATGGCATCTTTGATGTAGCCCCTCAGATGGGTTGAACAGAGTTGGACATGTTTTCAACTATATCGACATGCTATATAGACATCTGCGCATGCACATATATAGATTCATTATACCTGCGTGAACATTAACATAGTCCAATGCACGATGACCAATGAAGAGATGTCTTCATCTGCTCTGGCGTAAACCATCCAGCGATCACCTCCTGTGTCTCAGAGTTTTGCTTCTCGATCATGTTCACGCAGTTGCTGACGAATTGGGCCTGCAAAACCCAACAGCCAGGTCTATTCAATTGGTTCTTAGATTGCTTGATTCCCCTGTAGCCTGATTGTGACACAAAGTGCATAAGAAACATAAGTATATGAATGCCAATGATAGCATTGACATGTTTTCTATGATGCAGGCGCTCTATGTGTGTGTGTTTGGTCCTTGTCCAGATCGTACTTCTCGAACATGACCCTGAGCTCATCTCGATCTGATCCACCCTTTAGCCACTTCTGGTGAATGCAATCCGGCACATTGCACTTTCCAGATGGTTTCTTCTCGCACAGCCTGCGGAGCCTGGCATCAATCATGTTGTAGCGCTTCGTGGCCTGGTTGCCGGAATCATCACCGCCACCATTGGCATTCTCCTGGATGTGTCTTCAAATGTGCACTGGTGTCGCACTACAAAAAATAAACACGCATTCAGATATATAGATCGATGCACACAATAATGAGAAAGAGAGTGAGGGAGAATCGAATGAAACTGACACACATACCGATACGTATCGCCCATAGTTTGGGGAGTACTGCGCATGCAAAACTGTCCCCACACCATGCCTACCTCAGCAGCTGGTTTGGCTGCCGCTTTGGGTTCGGGGACAGCATTGGGCTTGGAGGCATCGGACTTGGGCGATGGGGTGCCAGTCGCAGAGGAAGGAGGTGTAGCTGTTGTCCGGGTAGCAGACGAAGGTGTGTGCCCACCTGACCCTGAATTGACCAACTTCATGTTGGCCAGTTCTTGCATTGCTGCATCGAGCTGCGCTTGGAGGTTCTTGACAACATCAGACTCCTGCAAAAGCAACCATATTTGCACAATGGCACCCCTCAACAACGTGGTGTATATATATTCATATAGAAACGATCTGGTGAATTATGGAAGGCTTCTATGAGCTTGCATGTGTGTGTGGGCAGTGGCACACAAAATGCACATTTGGATTCACAATTGTGTTGCATATATGCAAACGACATTGGCATGGGTCCTGCTCTGCAGTCTCACTGACCTTCTTCTGCCCAGGCTTGGTCTTGGCAGCTGCTGGCCCTTTTGGAGGCATCGCTGCCGAAGCCTGTGTGGACAATCAGTTATATAGATTATAGATATATAGATATACTTTCAGCTTCAGATCTTATGCATGTCCCCATGTCTATTAATATATGTATCTCTCCAAATCCCTTGAGAAAGACATTTTCTGAAACATATAGTGTTTGCAATGCAGGTTGTGTTTGCAACTCCACATGCAGTCCTGCACACATGGCTTCTTTGCCGGCTCTCTGACAGGCGTCGACTTTGATGATGGAGGATGAGGACGCTTTCCAAGTGCATCTTGAACTTCTTCCGCTGATGCCTGGGATGGTATATATATAGATCCATTGATCGATCGATCTACAGTATTTCCTCCATATAGATTCAGTATAGGCCTCATATATCATATCGCACTCGCTGGATCTAAGTTCAGCCCTGGTGCTGCTTGTGTTTCTGCCTCTGCAACTTGCTCCTTATAATTCAAGAAAGCTTATATATTTCAAGTCTTGCCTCCCAAACCACAGATGTCAAAAAACAATGTCCTCAACTTGGACTTCCATCTCAATCAGAGCCAGTTCCTCTGCCAATGCCTTCCAAGCGAACCGAACAGCTACACCTATACATGCAGCCTGTTCAGCACAAGTTGCACAGGTTTGAACTGTTAATAATACGAGCAGATTGTATGTTTGCGGGGCCGGCCCTACCTGCTTCTTAGCAAGTAGTAGGCTCTTCTTGTCCTCCGGCTCAACCTTGGAAGCTAGAAGCTCCTCGTTGCCCTGTTGCAAGGAGCTGCAGCTCCAAAGCTTCGATGGCGCAGTTTCAGGCAAGGATGACATGGTCGCAGGGGGGCAGGGTGACTTGTCCAGGTATAACACGTCGAGCTGTTCCGAGACAATTGCAAAGGCACAAAAGATTTAATCAGTTTGTTGAACAATCCATTTATTAACACAGTGCACATCAGTGAACATGATCACGCAGAAACATTTGCACATGCATGGACTGGGTTCATCCCATCTCAACAGTTCCAACATGTTCCAAATATAATTGAAGATGAGATGATTCCCACATTTTGCTCCACAAATGCTTGTGGCTTCCTAAGGCATCGCCAAATTGGTGGTGAAAGGGGCTCAGATCCGACCCAGAGCATCCAAAAATGTGAAAATCATGGAAATCAGGAAATGACCAGATTACGGGAAAACTACGTAAAAGTCAACGGCTTTTTCTGGGTTATCAACGGGACTTTTATTGGTTATCAACGGCTACGTTTTTTTATACGGGTTGCCTATTGGTGAAAACCTGGTTTTTGAACACCCAGCCCGAAAATGTCCCAACATCACCACCAGCTGCATGAATTAAAGGTAACTGGCTATAGCCTGTTTCTATTTTAGGCTTGCCCTTCGCTAAAATCAAAGCAATCCATCGAGGGAAAGAAGTGTGGTTTCCACTCTGCTGGCACATTCAAAGAACGATTGCCTCGAATGTACCACAGGGCTTGTGGGATGTCGGCATCCTCCCACATGTCCGTGAATTCATGGCTCATGAAACACTGTAGTGGGTCAAAGTCAGCTGGTGGAGCTGGAAAAACTCTGGGTCCATCAGCTTGAAGCTTTGGAAGAATCCGTAGTACCCGAAGGCCGAATCGATAGGGATAGTGCCTCAGCCCAAATGTTGTGAACCACCAGCCATGATCCATGGACTGGGTATATGCACAAAGCAACACTTTTGTAAATTGGACACATGCATTTATATTTGTAAGATTCAATTTACACATATGCGACAGCTGGTGGATGTAAAGCTTCTGTTGGGCAGGAGATAGTGCCAAACCACAAGACCAACGCAATTAAGACAGTATAAATGTTGTTGAAAGCCCGGCTGAACTCACATTCGATTCATATACGTGCAGCTATAGGTCGACAGATATATTTTTTTGAAAATGCAGTCTTGCCATTCAAAGCTTATACATTGTTTGCCTGATGGTTGTAAAGGTTCAAATCCTTACTCACCCCCCCAACAAGAACAAACATATGCCAATAAACGATCCACAGAAAGGCACTGGCTGTTCTTCAATGCTTTCTTCTTACCCTGAAAAGTCTTCTTGTCCCCAACAACCTTTGTGGTGGCAGTCCGGTGCTTCTCATACTCCTCAGACTTGTAGTTCCAGCCAGAAAGACGTCCGAGGTTTAAGAGGTTGACATGCTTCGAATTACACCATGTAATGTGGCGCTTCGGTGTCTTGGCCCCATACTTCCCCATCCAAAAGCGTGTAGCCCAGGCCTTGGCTTCAAGACGGTTGAGGTTGATGTTTGAACCCTGAACCTGAGAAGAGGTACCCAAACTGCATTGCACGCAGGATATAGTCAGATGGACCGCTACCACCTTTAGCGCTTGCACATGCACAGTTTAAACAATCTTTGGAAAATACAATTTCTCCTTCCCTCCTTGGAAAGAGACGTTGGGAGGACACATGTTCTTGACACATATGGTGAGTGTTTGTTTCATGATGCAGATTTACCCCAAGAACATTTACCCCAACGTGTTTGTTCCGTGAATTTACGGGTCATGCAGGTGTATATATATATAGGTCTACTGTTGGCAACAAAGTTGTTGCATCCGATGTGCAGCGTAATGAATTCCTGCCATCTCCTGGAGGTTCCTTTCCTTTTGGGGAGGCGCACAGAGAAGCAACCATTTGTGGTGACAGTTGAATAACCTCCCCTGCCTGAATACTATGAACTCTTGAACTCAGGTTGTTGGGACAGTTGGAGCTCAGCCAAATATGAATTCGCAATTCACATTTGCAAACAGAAACATGTTCGTTCATCAGCCAGAAAACACGAAGGGCCAAGAATGTTTCACACACACGCGGATGGTATCTCAATAGGGATGACCCCGGCTGCTCCACCAGCCAGACTCCCGACATCACCTCGACCACCATGATGAGGAGACACAGCCTGAGACGCGGGCGGGGGTCGAAATACTCTGTTCATGTCTGATGGATGGGACTTGCCAAATGTGTTCAGTACATATATTTATGGGTCATATGTAAAATTGTTTTGATAGGTGCTTTTTAAACATTGCCGAAAGACCGGGACGCCATGCAGTTGGCATCATCTACATAGCGCAGGTGTTCCCATCCAAGCGGTGTTGTAACATGCCGTCCACTGGTGTGCATGTTGACAACCGTCCAAGAAGAACATACAATACCCATCAAAGCCGTAAATGCACCATGCTTGGCATTAAGGATGGTAGTCACAGCCAGCCTTGGATTGGGAATGGGCTCTGACATGTGAACCAAACCCTCCTGCAAAGTTGGCTGCTTCTAGAGATCTCTCGAAGCAAAGCGTTCAAGAGAAACACACACGTTAAGAGTTCAAGCTATTCCAAAACAGTTGTTTCTGTTTATCCTGGATGCAAGAACCCACTTGGTGTCAAAATATCGAAGTAGTTGGAACCATGTGGAGCTTGGTCATTTGCCCTGAAGTATTCAATATCCAGTGCTGCCACACCCCGACCAGCTTTCCTGATCACCTGTGTAGTCACCGCTTTTCCAGCCCACAGTTCCACAAAGTCGTAGGCCTGCAGTGGCTTAAGTCTACAAGATGGTCTCATTGTAAGTCATCATTTGAAATCCAACCCCTTAGGCCTATATATATAGTTGCAAAACATGAGACTGCGTTCATGGGAAGCATCTGCATCTTCAGAATTTGTATGAAATGCATAAATATACTTGCGTATAAATTATGAACATTGCAAACCCAGTGAACGAACACCATCCAGCCTCTGTCAGAGTTGCAATATTGGAGGACCACAGCAGCATCAGGATGATCGACATCAAGACCTGGGGCAGCTGTTTGAACACCCAGGGCCAGGGCAGGGCTCGAGGAAAAAAGGGTGAATCCATATAAGTGCAATCCACATTGTTTTCTTTTTTGTTTTGTGGGGTGTGTTGAAATAACCATTGTTAACACATGTTACGATAACCATGACATTCCTCCAAACCCTTCACAATGAGGCTCCGGCCTTTGGGGCCTTCAAGCAGTGAAGCCTCCACATCAACATGGGCAGGGTAAGTCGTTCCTCCATAGCAGGTGTCGCGATATCAAACTCTTCAACCATGAGCCAAATGCTTCGCATTAGCCAAGCTGCCGGCAGCCGTCGATTGGAAGCTCAGATTGAAAGACACGAATTCAAATCCTATATTTGTATGAAATGGTTCAGATCACCCTTTCAAACAGATACAACTGTACACAAGCCTGCATGGTGAGCTTTCTCAAACTTCTATATCTCAATTGCATCGACATTCACTGAATCCACGCAAAACACTTAAAAAAACGGTTTCAGATATACGTTTCGACCATTCCACTGATACGATTTTTTTAATATGTGTGAGTTGCAATCGGCTCCCAACACCCCCAAACCCCAAACAATTTAGCCGGTGGCACCATCCCCAAGAGTTGTCGCCTCTTGAAGCCTCACCTCCCAGGCTTTCCGCTTGCGACCCATCGCAAGACCTCATGAGGAGCAGGAGTGGCTTGAACTGCACAGCTGGGATGAGAAGAGCAACCTCTATTAAATTTCTATGGCCCTTTTGTTTATTATCGTATATTTTGCATGGACATCAGAGACACAAGGGTATGACACAATTCATACATATTTTACAGCACAGCAAGAAAGCCTTCTGCACTCACATGCATGGGACCCTTAGGTGCTTCATGCTTGTAGCTTTTCTTTCATGTTTCGAACGCTGATACGGGATTCTGGGATGTGCTAGCATTTGATGTAATGGTGCTTCAAGCTGCCTTCACAAGCTTCGCTTGCTAAACCGGAACTCATGCCAGCGCAAACTGCCAATTGAGCTGACACTCACAAATACCATGAGATGATCCAAGAACAAATCATATAGCTTTTGAAAAAGGCAGCCAGCCAAACTGACATTCCTAAAAGTTCCTATACCCACAGCAGCCATGTAGGCATCCACGAGATCGCCAGCCCCAGGTCTAGCCCGTATATATATGGAAGCATCGAAACAAAACCCCGCTATGGCTGAAAGTCTTCAGAGCTGCAAGGCAAAAAACACTTTGTTCTGACACATATGGAAATTGAATATAGATGGCCCAGCTATATATATTGCCTGCAGCTCACACACATGTTGGAACTATTACTAGTAGACAAAGTCATTGTCTACGAATCAAAATCCTCAGGGCGCTTCCCCAAAGCTTGTGCCACAGAAACTGCTTTCACTAGCTCGGTCAGGGCTTCCTTGTATGCGATCACATCCTCCGCCTCCATACTTTTGAGCTGGTCCGCACGCTTGTCGCCCCCAACGAAGATGATCTGAGTTAGCTGGAAAATAGATGAAATTGATAGGAACATATTGAAAATATAAAACAATGAAAAAGCATCTCCAAATCTTATACAAATTTATAGATTGGCAAACATCATTCAATAACACACTCAGACCCCCACGAAGAGCCGAACAGCTTCCAGCGGCATGCCAATCGTTTGGCAATGGCCTCCACCAAAGCTGAGAACATGAACTGGCTTCTCAAGCTTCGGCACCTTCTGGAGAAGACCCACTCGGCATGTCTTCCAATACATGCTCAAGCTCCAGTAGTCATACTTCTCCATAAATGATTTCTGGGAGACATCTTTCGCTCTAAACAGCTTTAGAGCATGATGCCATGCAGCATCATCCCGGCGGGTCTCAATCAGGTGGTCCATTGCAAACCTGCGCAAGGATTCTCCAGGAGGTTTCTTTTTTCCAGTTGTCTCAGCCTCAGCCTCTTTGGAATTGTTCAATTCCGAACTACCATTAGCATCAGCTGGTGGCAAAGCAGGATCAGCACCTTCGGGCTCCTTGGGGTCGGCCTTGGTTGCTCGCTTGCGAGCCTTGGCCTTGCCTGCTGGCTTGGTTTCCTCCACGCTTTGCATGGGCGCAGAGCTTGCGGCCTCAGCATTGGCCTCGGGCTCAGGCTGCTTGGGCTTCTTCTTGGGAGTGTTCTTCTTGCTCCGCTTTTTTGGCTGCTTCACTGGTGGGGATGCAATCTTCTCTTCAAGCTTACCCTCAGGAGCCTCAGGGGCCTCAGGGGCAGGCGAACTTGGCAGCCGTCTCAAGCGGCGGCGTGGAGGAGTAGCAGGCGTCCCCTTTGCTTCTTTCGGATCTTCCACTTCCATGGACTCACCCTCAAGAGTCTTCTTCTTTGGATCCTGTGGATGCTCTGGCAAAGATGCTGCATTAGAAGCCTGGGCACGACCCCTGCCCCGACCACGTCCCCTTCCACGGCCACCACCTCGTGCCACTGTAGATTTTTTCTCACCATCCTCAGGCCCTTCCTTCTTCTCATTCATTTTGAGCTGCTGGCGACGAAGAAGAATCTGCAGCGGGATTATTGCGATAGAATGCATGGGTAATATTCATGGTGCAAGCTCGAGATACATACCCAACAAATTGAAATTGTTTGAAAGCCTGCGCTGCATATAGGCCTGCTTATAACATCAATATATGGAAATTGCCCAGTTTCTTGTGAAGACCCTCACACAAGGAAAAACAACAGCTTACGTTTTGTATTTTTACAGCTTGTGCTGGAGAAGCTTTCCTTTGAGAACTAAAAACAGGAAACCACATCAAAATGGATGCCTCATGGGTCTCAGGCTTCTTTCCATCCGCCAAACTCGAAGATGTAGGAGGCTTGTTTGGCTCTTGCTGTTGATGTGCCTTTTGAAGCAAAAGGCCCACAGGAGCCGGAAGACCTCCTCCCAAGTCCATTGGCAAAGTACCGTCATTGTCACCGCCGTAGGGTAGAGATTCCATCACCACCCAAGGCTGCTTGCTTGAGGACTCGGCAGGAGATTCAGCGGCAGCCTTCATTTCCTTCACCTCGTTCTTCACTTCCACCTCCAGGATCCTGAGGAATGCCACAAACTTGTTTCAACGTCGCATTACTGCAAATTGAAGCTTGACCTGCAAAAGTGAAAACATTGACCGCTCTTCCCATTCTATACTTACAATTGGCGGAATTTCAGTGGCATTATAAGTTATATAAAGGCTTGATCATAGATTCCGAAAGCCATCCAGTGACTGGACATGCTGAGCGCCAGACTCGCTTTTGTTGATAGCTGACTCCAGCTCCAAAAGCTTCTTCTTCAAGAATTCGACATGGGCTCGCTTCCCAGCCAGTGTATCACCCATAGGCTGTGCAGCAGTTGCTCCACTCTTGGCCTCAATCTTTGTGGAAACAGGGGAGTCCTCCACCAAGAGGACATCTGGCGGTGGATCCAGTGGGCCCTCCTGCATGTGCACATCACCTTGAAGGGGGCGAGCAACTGGACGGCTGGTTGCTTCTGACTTGTTTGGCTCAAAAAGATCCAAAAGAGAGCATTCCACCTGTGAGTCTTCCCAATGGCTGAACTCGTGCAGCAAAGGCTGAGTATCAGGAGCCGGATCCTCCAACGAAGCACATTCTTCTGAAAGTTTGGATAGCCCGGAAGTGATGAGCTGGTCGAACCAGGAGTCATCTTCGCTCTGCGACTCTTCATCCTCAGATTGGAAGACAACCATCTCCTCACCGCCATCTGTGCTCCCGTCAGTCTGCACATCTCCATTCGTGGCATTGCAAGGCTGCAGGGTTCAAGTTGAAAGACAATTTCAATTGAACAACTATAATTATCAACATTTACACAACCTATATGTAGAAAGGATCGAGATTAAACATTTGTATTCCTGCATATGGTTCCTCGAGCGGCAAACATCTGCAAAAAGACTCGGGGGGTGATCAGTAGAAGCAATGTGTGGATGTCAAAATCAAACTGCAATGAGCAAACATGGTATATGCCGGCATTGAGCGGTATCGGTTGAGTGAAGATCAAAGACTTGAGGCAAACCAAGTCCAGCCTGAAGTTCTGGATCGAGTATCCGCTGCAACTTCAGAAACTCATAGTCCTGGGTTCAACAAACATGTGTTTCGCGCGCGTAGTAAAAGAAATAGAGCGATATATATAGCATTTGTCATATAGGACTGGGTGGCGGAGGTTCACACATATGCGTGCTGCATATGGATGTAATGTTTGTGTGCATCAGTGCATTCATAGGTTTGGTTCCCAAATTTGATTACCATCCCCAAGTAAAGAATGTTGTACCTCGCGCCAAGTCAAGGAGCCACTGACCCCAGTTTCTTGTGGGTTTTCATCTTGATGAAGCTGCAAAACGTCTTGCAGGACCAGCAGTCTAACTTGACCTTCTCCTTCTGCGGCACAAGGTGCATCTTGGAGCGGAAGAGCTTGATCCTTTCACGGATTGAGAGAGCAATCTTGTTGGGTCCAAAAACTCTGGTAGATGAAGAAGGGAACCCATACAAACTAACACAAGTTGGGCCTGTCCTTGGTCTTTCATAAAAGCTATCCATGTCCATGTGGCCTTATTTAACACCCATACATCACACATATGGGACATATTGTTCATAATTCAGCAGAAGTTCTCCTTTGCAAGATCTTTGATGCAAGGGATCGGGTGGTCAGGGCTCTCAGCCATCCTTCGAAGAAGAGGTGCAATCACCAATTGGTTCTGGATGGAATCCTTGATGTTGAACTTGACCTGTGACTGTTCACCCTTGGACGATTGGAAAAGCCGATCTTGTGTCACAGCCACATGTCTAACACCTGCAGATTCCTTCCACTCCCGCCAGACATGCTCCACATTGCAGCGGCTGCGTGGTGCTGGCTGCTCATCAGGCATATTGGGATAAAGCCCGGGTGGGTCCGTGAAGGTTCTACCAGCTTCAAAATGGCTTCACTGAAAGAGAAGTTGAGCTGTGGAAAGGTGCCAAAACAGACGTGGAAAACACCCTTTGACACATCTAGAAGGCCAAACAGCCCTTCAGACTTGTTTCCACTTGTTGAACCTTTCATTCCCATTCATCAGCGGTGACGCAGGCGACCTGAGACTGCGGCCACTCACCAGCTGCAAGCTTGAGCGCAGCAAAAAGCGAATGGCAAGGGAAGGGATATGGATCCAGGATGCATCAGATCTAACAGATCTATCTAGACCATTTCAAAGTGGTATCTGTCCAAGTGTGACACATCAGAAGCTTGAAATGAAATCACCTTTGGGATTCAATGGTATGTTGTCCTCATGATGGGCAAGATGTTCTCAATAGATCTGTATGCAAGGCTACCCCAGCAGCCCTGCCAGGAGCCCAAATGGCCCTAGGAGTTGTGTAGGGGGGGACCTTTGCAAGGCCACATGCCAAAAACCTGGTTTTTGCAAGGTGTTTTCAACTACGCTCAAAACTATGGGTCATGAATCTTAAAACCTGGTTTCCATCAAAAAACCTTTGTTTTGGCCATAGGGTGGTGCCTTTGGTAGAGGATGGTCCACCCAGACGCTCCGTTCACAGCGGTCCGCCGTCCCTCAAAACCCAAGGGGTTGGAGACCCCAGACCTCTCCAGAGGATTCGGGCCCATGAATTGGATGGTCCAGGTCAATGTTCCAGTCCCATGAAAATGGTGACCTGGACCATGAGACTTATGGGACCATGACCATGGGACCATGGGACCATGTTGCCTGTGCTGTACAGTACGTTGACTCGAGGTTTGAGGTCGTAAGCTTCAGATGAAGTGACTTCGACTCGGCCATCGACGGAGCCCTAGTCTAGTTCGTCACGTGGCGCCGTCTCGCGGTTCAAAAACAAGCGCAGCGCAGAGACACCCGGTCTTCCTTTCGAAAGAAGGTATTTTCAAGTCCTATAGACTTCTCGGGGTGGGGAAACTGATCCCCTGACAGCCCAAACAGGACCTTTGATAGGAAGTTTCACCATACTTGGGGTGGTTGGTGATCCAGAGGTCACTCAGGCTCTATAGGGAGTTGTTCCTTATTTGTTCCATTCAGGATGGTTCTGTCCACTTCGCACCCCTGTCGATACCGGTCCACCAAAGATACCTCCCAAAGCACCATTGCAACTGGAATGGAATCAGGCACCTCAAAATCACCTGGAAAAGAGGCACCGAACCACAAAAACACATGCAGACAGTCTTAAGCGGCATGGGACACAGCACAGTCCAAAGGAATCTGCAAACAATACTGACATGACACATTGGGCATCATGGATCCTGTGCACGACACTTCCTTATAACATCCCCCAGGGCTCCTGGCCCACCTCCGTTTCGAAGATGGGACAGGGGTGGGTGCCAGGGGGGGTCTAACCACCGAACCTGAGGAGATGCTTGGAGCCCTAGGGATCTTATATCCTAAAAATCAACACCTCGCGGAACCAGGGTCCGTGGCGTTGCCACCGACACCAAGCGCCGAGCTTTTTCGCAGCACATGCGGTACGGTCACCGGTGGGGGTCGACCGGGAGCGGCGACGCGACTGTTTCGGCTGCCAGGTGATCAGGAGAAGGACCAGCCATACCCGTTGAATGCCCGTAGGAAGCACTCAGCTGGCCGTTGGGCGGATGTGTTCAGCGAAGCTGTGAGGTTGTGTGAAGTGTATCATCAAAGGAAGTTTAGTGTGCAAAACTTCCGTGTTACGGACATTCAACAGCTGTTCAACCACCACTCATCATACACCACTCATCATACACCACTCATCATACACCACTCATCATACACCACTCATCATACACCACTCATCATACACCACTCATCATACACCACTCATCATACACCACTCATC
>CAXAMN010022361.1:447006-535775 GCA_963970005.1 Durusdinium trenchii | reverse complement strand
ACAGGAGTGCCCCATAGGACGACAGGAGTGCCCCATAGGACGACAGGAGTGCCCCATAGGACGACAGGAGTGCCCTATAGGACGACAGGAGTGCCCTATAGGACGACAGGAGTGCCCTATAGCACGCCAGGAGTGCCCTATAGGACGACAGGAGTGCCCTATAGGACGACAGGAGTGCCCCATAGGACGACAGGAGTGCCCTATAGGACGACAGGAGTGCCCTATAGGACGACAGGAGTGCCCTATAGGACGACAGGAGTGCCCTATAGGACGACTGGCCGTGATCGTCCGCGGATGGTGGTTTTCAGTGATCGTCATGGTCTCATGGTCCGTCGGACGACGTTGGCGAGGTGTCGAGTACTTCTCCAGCAACAACTGCAGGCCGCTGCGGGACGGATCAAATTACACAACAAATGTTACACTCTGACTCACAAACATAGAAGTGGATGGCATGGCCCCTGTGAAGACCATGAAATCCTCTACGAACAGGTGGTTTTCCTCCATTTCCATGTGATGTGTTCGTTGGAGTGGAAGTGCATCAATCATCAACTCCAAAATACATACCAGGACCCCCAAGGGTGGTTAATGGAAACCGCTTAACAGCTAAGGGGCCATAAATAGACACCCCTTGGAGGGTCCTGGTATCTTCAGGGGGGTCGAACAAAAACATCCGAACTGGGTGGTGCTGGATGAGGGTCGTTGATCCAATTTGTTGGAGTTTAGATGTCGGACCAGCCTTAGATGGGCAGGGGATGGCAGGGGAAGGTGTGGGTGTGTCTCAAAATAGGGACACCATGGGATACCCATAGCCATTCCATAGTATTGGGTTAGGGCTGGTTTGGGTATGTTTTTGTCTATGAGTTTATACCTGTCCTATACTGTATTTTTGTTATTCCAGGAGGTCTGCAGTGAGGTCTCCTTGTTGGCATAAAAACACACCGTTTGTCCATCTGTCTTGGCTACTTTGAAGAAACAGGCTAAGCGTATCCTCAGATCAACAGGGTTGTCCTCTCCCAACCGTTTTGGCGGTGAAATCGAGTGGTGAAACACCAATGATGGCTGGTGTTTTTGGGTGGATCTACCATGGTTCAGAGATATGTGTTGCAAACATGAGCGGTTGCTAATGTTTAACATGAGCATCACCCAATTGAACCAATATTGTATGCTCTTAATGTGAAGTGCTGTTGCAATCCTTGTGCACCTCTCTTTTATGATATAGGTCCCACCTACCCCCCACAGTAGGGGATGTGGGTCTTGAAAGCCCAAGCTACCCTGGCTCCCCTCACTCCGCCCTCAACAAAAAGACTTCAGGTGGTTGCCTGCCACGATTGGGAGCAGTTATACGGAGGACGGCGTGCCGGCCCAGATGGATTGTTCCATGGGTCGAGGGCGACCAAATCGCGCCTAACTCATTGGTGGCGAGTTTTTCAGAGCTCCTCCATCTCGAAAGGCCGTTGGTTGACTTTCCTAACGTAGGGAAAAGAGGTGGATCACCTGCAAAACCTCGAACACATCTAGGGACAAAAAAAACACCAAAAACACAGAAATGTTCTCACCAGGCGGGAACCTTTGCTTCTCACCATCGGATGTTCTCCCACTAAAATCGATCCAAAACAATTCGCATCGGAGCGTGACGCTCGGGACGAGAGGCTACGGTTCTCCACTCGTTCTCTCAGGCTATGACATCCACCTGACGGGTGTGCGAGGCTACGGTGCCCAGTGGGGGATGCCCAGCGGGAGACGAGGCTTCGGGAACCGGCGGCCGTTCGTGGAGAGCGGTGCGGGCACCTTGGTTTGCTTAGAAGAGTGGTTGACAGGCGAGGACTAGAAAGCAAGAATAAGACAAGAGCTACTGGATACTCATGAGGCTGTTTGCCTACTTGGAGAACGGACCAATTTAGTAGTATATAGGCGGTCATTTTCCATGGTCATTTGTGGTCCCTACTCAATGTCTACTCAGACCAGAGCTGTCGGAATGAGACCGGTCGGGAGGTCTGGCTGTCGAAGACCGGTTAGACTGGGGAGTCAGATGGCAGGAGCCAAACGACCCGGTTTTTCCGGCGTATTTCCATTCCTGGCAGCAGGGGCCTGCCTCCATTCCTTATATATAAATCATCACCGGGGTAACGGAGGTTTGATCTACCTCTTTGATCAGAGTAGTGGGTGAACACTTCTGCCGCCATTGAGAAAAAGGATTGGGATGCTTGCGACGAGATGCGAAGAAATACAGAGATGCCATGAAGCAACGAGCGAGTGCCTCATGTACTTTTTAGGTCACAGGAACATGTGTTTTGCATGTTTGAAAGTTTGCAGAATTGATGATCATTTCAGTCATCAAGAATATGCTAGAGCCCGAGCGGCCTCTATTTGAGATCACCAACGACCTCTAAATGTGGTCAATCTTCCTATCAAACCAGAAGTCATGTTTGGGCTCTACAGGTCCCAAACACTCCATGGTCTTCGCAAGTTTATGCTCTACCAAAACCACACCACCCAAAACCACGCCATGTAATATAAGCCATCATCGCCACCCAAAACCACGCCATGTAATATAGGCCATTTTTGCCCATGTAGGTCGCCTTGTGTGTAAGAGACTCCTCGCTACCGGTGACCGATGACCACCCCCCCGGCTCCCCCTCCCGCCCCCCCCCCCCCCCGCGATCCGATCCTCGCGAGGACGAGGGCCAAGGTGG
Source organism: Durusdinium trenchii (assembly GCA_963970005.1). Taxonomy (NCBI): domain Eukaryota; class Dinophyceae; order Suessiales; family Symbiodiniaceae; genus Durusdinium; species Durusdinium trenchii. Next base: position 533,082 of record CAXAMN010022361.1, on the reverse strand, counting down.
AGCTCCACCAGCTTCGTGCTCCGATCCTGGAAGGGGAGCCGGGGAGCCCTGGAAGGGGAGGAAGACCTGGAGGCGCCTTTGGGCCAAGGCCGGACGGAACATGATCAGAAGTTAATCTATTATGGCTAGTAGAGATCATGGCCTACAGACATGGCCTTAATACGGACGGATTGGTCAGTTGTAAATGGTTTTAGGCTTTTGCACCGTTTGTTCTTTCCAGGGCCCTCCCCTTTCCAAAAGAATCAAGTGCAAGCAGGTGATGTTGGACCTCAGTTTGAGACAAGGTTGAGTCTGCTGAAGTTATAGTTCCTAAGCAGTACCTTTACATTGCTTCTAGGTGCCTTAACTAGTTGCCAGCATCAAGAAAGGCTACAGCAGTAAGGGGCCAGAGCAAATCCCAACAAGGGTCAGCGCATAGAACCATTGTGGATAAGTTAGTGTTGAAACAAACATATTCCAAACAAGGACGCCCTATGCATAGCAAAAGCACCTAGCAACAGCCAAACCCCAGGACCCAACAGGAGCTGCCAGGAGTGGCCCCGAATGTGAAGCCCGAAGGGAATCCACGCAAGTTAGCAGCTGAAGATCTCCTTGCTTGTTGATCTCGTCGAATCTACCGTGACCTCGGTGTATTTGATTCTCAGAAGTCCCCACAGTACATGGCCACCATAGGACACCCTTTTGGGGGGATTGGAGAGAAACCCTACTAAACAAGAACAAGAGTCCAGAGCATCGACAGTGAAGCCAGACCACATGACTTGGCTAGATGGAACAAAAGTTCGGTTCACCCTGATTTTCCATGGATCAAATGGCTTGGGAGTGAGACTTGCTACCATTGATAGCAATGATGACGGGCCTCCCAGCTCACCACTTCCACAGCTCCTTACGATTCACCTTTTTAGGGCTAGTGAATGTCGCAAATGAGAGCTTCTTTCTCATGTTGTAATCTCAAGCTCTTAAAGAATCTCGAAGACTCTATCTTGTAGAAAGGCAAGTAGACTTCTTTGGGCTTTGTTAGGCCATGTTCCACTTATATAATCTATCAGCCAGCCAGTCTGACAGGTGCGCTGTCGTCCACCCCAGGTTTGTCAGCGTCTTCTCAACCAAAGAAGAGATCTGGTGGGGCTCACCTGGGCGAAGCGCAGCGCATGGTCAAGCGGGTCAGAAAGGGGGGTCCGGCCTCCTGATGTGGCACAAACTCAACGAACCCACAGGGTCAAGAGAAGAGTTGAGAAACACATGTGTATATCCCTAGGGCTCCAAGTACCTTCTTAGAAGGTGTTTGGGGAAGGTTTAGAGGGTCCAAATACCTTCTGAGGAGGTACTTGGAGCCCTAGGGTATATATGAATTGGTCAATATTGGTAATCTTTATACCTGGATGTTACTTTGGCGAAAGGGCAACAGCCGGTTTCTTCAATGAAAACCATACCATCGATGGCACATTTGGGCGGCACGGAACGTCGAGGCCACCACCGATTCCGCTTTTGGACTCCACCAACACCGATACCAACTGAGAATCACTGAGAAGCATCGAAAGTACTCCACCGAGCAGTCTCCGAAGGAACATGAGGCTGGAGTCAATTTGGATGATCTTTTCACTGCATCTGATGACAGCTCCACCACAGGCGTTTGGCTTGCCCGAACACATATCTCGAGGGCTGATTATGAACACACTCTATGAGTTCAAGGAATTGGAAGAATTCGAGATCGCGGCTTACACTTGTAGGCTGCCTGGGCCAAAGTTGTCGGCTCCAGTGATAGCTAGCCTTTTGAAAGCAGTGGGGGCTCCTCAATGTGATCTGATCGACTTGTAAGTCCCCCCTCCACAGGATACCAGCAATCCTCGCCGCTTCAAGGGATTTCGCTGCGGGCGTTTCGGGCTGATGCCTCGTTTCACCTGGGTGACCAGGTGACCAACTAGAAATCCAGAAAAAACATTCTGCGAGACAGAGTGAGCTCAACCGAGATGTTGTCAGACATTGCAGCATGTGCCCATTGCAGCATTACGCAAGTTCAGTGTATGGTGCCCATTTGAGGCTGCAGTTTTTGAGCAGCGTCAAACTCTTCGATTCTCAGGTTTGAGTCCAGTTTGTTGTTCATCATGTGTTTTAATTTTCTCAGGGTCCCAGCTCTGGCCAAGTAGGGCAGGTAGAGTCCCGCCACAAGTTGCAGGTGTAGCTACGCCAGCCTAGCAGGGGAGTGGGGAGTGGGTCTTCAACACACTTGCTAGGGAACCCAGTTCAGGTGGATAAGGGTTCCCCCTTTCGGTGGGCATTCCACCTGGTTCCACGTCGTGGAGACTCTCCGGTGGCGCCGTTGCCAGGCACCATGGCACCGTGCTCAGCAAAGCGCTGCCCTCTGCCCGGGCTGCCCAGCTGCTGCACGGGTCGGACGGTTTTCGGTCTCAGCCGCTTTGTAGCCGCTTTATGCACCTGGTGTGAGAATTCAATGGATGGGTTGCACTCGGAAAAAAGATATAAACTAAACACACGAAAAATAGTTTGTTTACTCAGAAGTTGTACAACAGCTGACTGGAGAGGGGCTAGGGACCTGGGGGCCGGTTCGGGGCTGAGGGTAGTTGTTGAACCTTAAACGAAGTGGTGAACCAATGTGGATCGGTCCAACGATGCCCCGAAGCGTCCAGGTGGCTGTGGTGGGCTTCACAATCAAGATCCTCCACGAGGATGAGGACACCCCTCACGAGGGCCTGTCTTTGCCGGGAGAATTATGGCACACGTGCTTGTGCCATACCACGGAAGGATTTGCATGGGGATTTGCCGGTGCTTCGAGAGGGTGAGCAATGATTCTTCAAGTTTTATTGATGGGTGCTTTGTGTGCTTTGTTTGCTGTGTGTGTGTGCCCCTTGTAGTCACAGGGATTCTTTTGAATTGTTTTCTTTTACCACTGGGCAAAACATAGCGGACCACATACACGAGGTGCCAGAACCTTTGGATGCTGAAGGCCTAGCTGAACTGATCATCGCACGCGAATTGGAGCTCAACGTGACACACTCATGTGAGATTCCATTCGCAACTCTGGTTGGAAAGCGGGCTCCTTCTGCGACATTAGTGCTTCGCCGCAGTTGGTATCGAAGGACTTCCACAGTATCCGGACAACCTCATCAGTCCGGGAGGAAAGTTTATAGTAACTTTGCCCACCGTTCGGAGGTTTGAGCAAGAGGAGCTATTCGGATCTAGTGCAGTGCAGGCATGCTGTGAAATTGTCTCGTTTTGGCCAGATGACCGTACTCCGTGCCGGCTTGCTGCTACGGTGCTTGCAAAACTACGCCCTGGTGCACAAGACTTATGGAAGTGATCATGGCACAGGAGGCCCATAGAGCTGTGCCCAACGAAGCTCTCTATGGTGACCTCAGGATATGCTGCCTGATCAGCTGCACGTACCTGCTGTTTGAACTTTTGAACAAGCTTTGACTCCAATTTCTAGTAAAGTGCTAATGAGCTTGGCAGACATGAGCGTACGACGTCATCTCGACCTGCTCGTCGCTTTCGGTCTTGAGCTTTTGGCCCTTTCTCCTTTTGAAGACCTCCAGACTCCATAGGGGTCTCCTGGACTTTTCAGGATTTGGTTTCTTAGGCTGGCGTGTGGCATGTGACATTCAGTTCCGTACACCCAATCATAAGTGTGTCTCTCCTAGTGAGAGCCCGGGATGAGCCCGTAGAGTGCCTCCCGTGGACCCGTCGAACGGGAGTTTGTCTTTATCTCCCCTGCCCGGAGATGTACGTGCCCAGAGCGGGCGTAGGAGGTCAAAGCAGCCAGCCGTTATGGCACGGCGTACGTGGCCGTAGCGGCCCAAGTTCGTTTAGACTCATTGGAGTCTGTCGCGACCTTAGCCCCCTTCCTCCTCCCCTCCCCTCCTCTCTCCCCCTTTTTTGTCCTCTTGGGGTGTTCCTGAATGTAATACTTAGGTTCACCCCTCTCACTGGTGTGTGTCTGGACGCTTGTGCGTAGCTGGGAACACCTGTCCTCTTCCTTCTCTTTTCCCTCTCTCTCTTTTCTCCTTCCTTTCCTTTCCCTCCTTCTTGCTTGAGTGTCCCTGGATGCTTTCGTCGTAGCTGGGAACCCTTCTCCTTCTCTTCTTTTGGTGTGTCCTTGGACGCTTGTGTCGTAGCTGGCAACACCTTCTTCCCCTTTCCTTTCTTCTCTTTCTTTTTCTCTTCTCTCCCTACCCCTCTTTTCCGATAAGCACTCCCCCACTTCCATGATCTTCAATTCCACATTTGTTTTGAAAAGCGCTGCCAACTCCCCAGTGCTCAAGTGATTGACTCCCGTGGGCTCTCCAAGGGGCATCTCCAGAGGGCTCTCCAAGGCTCTTTTTGGAGAGTCTTGGTATCCAAAAGCGTTGACCAAACGTGGCCCATGATTTTTCACCGCAACTCCACCATCCAACGTGGGCGGCGTTTCGGCCCACGAGGTGCCATGTAAACCGCGTGGTGGCAGTCGCGGTGAGGGCGGTGCGAATCCGTCGCGTGCAGGAGATGATTTTGCATAATGTTCCATTGCACCATGTCTGGCGTGGGGCCTAACTCTGCGCATGAGCGGCGATTCCAGTCGGCCATACGACGAACCACATTCCCCTCCCCCCCTTACGAGCAACAGGAAAGTTGTGAATACTCCTCTTTGTGGGGCTTAGCCGGTGAAAGCGACTGAACATCCTTGACCATGTACTTCAGGTGCTTTTCTCACTGCTAACTAAGTGGTTTCACGTTGATCTGCCGATGCACGCGCATGCGTCCGCAAGCTGGACTGAGATGGACTTGGATGGAAGTTCATGGACTCAACCAATGGGCAAAGGCCAAAGGCTCTTAGAGCCAAATTCCAAAGAAGAGTGAAGACCTTGCTGGAGAGTGGTGGCAAAGGTTTGGACAAGTGGGGCCATTTAATTTGGAGTCGCCTGGTGAAAGGTGAGATCACAACTTCCAAGGTCAACAACAACTCTGCTAAGAATATACCAAGTTTCAAGGGTGTGTTTCTCGGTCCGAGCACTTCCTACAATGAAGATTTGGAGAAGATCCTTGCAAGATCACCGAAGCCGCATGAAAGATCCAGAAAGTTACTGCCTCCACTTCTTGCCAGACTTCAAGAAGGTCTCGTCACACTTTGCTGTTGGCTGTGGCTGGGGTTCACTCCAGCTGGCTAACATCAAATCACGAGATGCTTCCCACTCTTCCTTCACCAGACTCCGACCTCAACCCGCCCACGCCCAGTACCACCGCTGTTGAGCTGCTTCCTCCGAAGCCTAGCCGTGCACCGTGCCCCCCCCGCCTCACCCACCTGGTCTCGCCCCTCCAAAACCGTCGCCCAGGCGCCGGTTTCCCGAAGGGATGCCGGTGCAGGTCTACCAGGATGAGATAGGCCGAACCTCAAAGCTCGCTCCGTTCGGGGCGCGGGATGTGCGGAGCACGGTATGTGCGGAGCACGGTGCTTTTTGGGGAAGAGGAAGAGCGAGCTCAAAGGGCACAGAGCTATAGGGGGTTGACTAAAGAAAGAAGGCCGGCCCGGTCTGAGCCAATTGAAACTCTTTGGTTTTGGTAGGTCTAGTAGGTTTCGGTTTTTGACACGTGGGTCATTTGGACAGCTATACATACATGTCTATACAATACATTCTATTCTGCATGCATTCTGAGCCAGAAGGCAGAATTGTGTTCCAGAAATGGAAGAGTTTGCCTGAGCTCGCTTGGTGAGGGAAAACCCCCATGAATGACTGTGTTTTTGTTGCTGCCAAAGTGAGGGGTTTGTATACGGGTTAAACCCATGGCAGGGTATCTCACACAGAGGACTCTGAGGACACAAGACTGACTGAAGACTGAGCACACCTGGATCTCATGGTCGCCAAAAAACTTGAGCAGTGTAGTGTAGGACTCCGCAGGGGGGAAGGCTTAGAGGTTGCAGGTGCAGAAATCAGTCAAAAGCGTTGATGTTTGGCCCAGAGGCTATGCGAATTTGTTCGGAACAATTGAAGCACCAGCTGAAAAGGAAGAACCAGCTTGCTGTAGATGTGTGACGTCCAAATCACTAGGAGATGTGATATACCTACGGACGTCCAGTCTGAGCCAGGTGAAAAATACCTGGTCCTGAAAGGTCTTTGTATTGATTCAATTCCCAACGTGTTGGTTTATTTGGGGGTTGCCAAAACTTGAGCCACCGGCGGGATAGATCCGTGATACCTGTTCATGGGAGAACCAGACAACCACAGAAAATCCACAAACCATAGATCAAAAGATATCAAAAGTAATTCATCCAAACAGTGGATAAACAGCGGAACACTCCCCCATCATACTGATTTCATCTGATTTATCGTAATTATCGCAATATATTGTAAATATGTGTTGACATGTTGAGTCAAACGTGTCTCGTCTCCATCAAAGATGCCGCTATTGGACAAGCTAATAGGAGGAGCGTTGAACAAGAATAAAGACACATAGCAGACAAACAGGCAAAACAGAGGATAGCAACAGGAAAGTCCATGGAGAGCTCAAGAGCCATGGCTATAGGACAATCAATTTGCTGGCCCAACTTTCTCCTAGTCCCTATAGTTGTTCTTAATATATTACTATATAAACCAGGATCATCCAATGCATATCCAATAGACTACCCTACCCTGCTTATAGGTCTCCAGACAGAGCGCAGACAGGAAGTGCTAGGAATATGTGTTTGTAACTTCCATATATAGTTGTTTCACCTAGTCCCTATTAAAGATATTATAGTTGTTCTCCTTTCCACTGCTTAACATGAGCTGTGGCTTGGACAGATTCGCAAGTCGCGCTATAGTTGTTCTCCTATATCGTGTTTGTCCTTCAAGCTCTATTCATTCCCCAAGCTCGCACGGAACACGCCGCGGACGGAACCGCGGACCTCGTCAGGTTGGATGAACGCCCAGGTTCTCCGCGACGCCGGGGGGGGCTCAGTGCGCACACCCGGAGACCGCGGCGGAGGGTTCCGCGGCGGTTCCGGGTTTTGGACCGAAGTATAGTGATGATGGGTACCTGTTGTCCCGTGATGTGTGGGTCAATCCGCGTATACGCTGGGGGAAGATGCGTTTTATTTATTTCTCTGGTTTCTTGAGCAAATCCAAGTGTTGGCCAAGATTCTGAAGTGGTTTCGGGGGAGTCCACCAGCGCTCTTGAGCATCAGCGCTCTTGAGCATCCTGTGCATCCCCAGGAATACCCAAAAAAACATAACCTTCTTGTCTTCACGTTGCCAACCTTTGTGACCGACTTCCAGGCACATGGCTGGCTCTCAGGTAACTAGCTGAAGCTTCACCGTCTTGTGCCAAAAACATCTTACAAACAGCTTGCTCGTTTTGATCATGAGAACGATCAGTCCTACGACATGCGAATCATTGATGGGAATGCGCGAACACGAGTTAGAATTGTTGCACACTGAAACAGAAGAACGTTCTTAAGAGCTTTTGAAAAGCTACAAGACGATTGATGGACTCTAGATGGAATTGTAAATTACTACCTGTAGAGCCGTCGGTCCACCAAAACTGCACTATTTGAGAGCTGCGAATGAGAAATCAAATCATCGCCTGCCACATCCTGCCACAGCTTTTTCCTCATCCACTGGGCCCCAAAAGGTCTATGGGATAGACTCAATGTACACTCTCCATGCAATATGTTGCTTTGGTCCATGGACCCAGGTTCCATGGACCCCATGTTCCACCGTTTGTTCCACCGTTCCACCTTGCGAAGTCGGGTGATTGGTACTTGGCCCGAAGGGGGGGTGAAATCCGGGACCTGCGGAAGATCTCTTTGTTTCTGGTTTTGTGGGTTTTTTTGCTTCGTGGACCAATCCAAGTCCTATATGTCCTTCTTTGTGAGACGGAGGCGCCACCATGAATCCGTCGCCCACTTAAAAAACACGACCATCATCTCTGGCCCGTGCTGCGCCACCAGGCAGAGATGATCGAACCACTTCCAGAGAAGGACCTCTTCACGTGAGAAGTCGGATCAATGAAATCCATGTCGATCCGGAGTCGGTGGTCGTGCATGAGCGTGGTCACCGTGGTGGAGCGTAGGACCAGGCGGATCGAGGGTCACTTGCAGAAATCCGTCAAATTGAGGACACGAACAGACAAGAACAAGAACAGGTGCCTGGTAGCCTGGATCTTCCCAATGACCGTTTGATCCTCTGGTTTGAGGTCACTTTAGTCACTTGGTTTGTGTAGGTCCTGGTGGAAAAATGTGGGTGGAAATGGTCCAAGGAAACTGCAGTGACGTGGAACGACCCGATCCCCGCAGCCCCCGCGGCCCCCACCTTCATCCGCCTTCATCGGGCAGGGGTCGTTCTTGGAATTCGGAGGTCGCATGATCTATAGAAACGGTTTCCAATACATTTTTAGTGGGAATCCACTTTTCTATCTATTTTGGGGTCTGTATACATGGTTATCACTTGTTCCTGTGGAATATACTTCCAGCGAGCACATTGTCTTCGGTCTTACCAATTTGCAAAAGTGCTTCGATCTGGGTGAGTCACCGGCCATTCATGGACCCAAATCAGGTCATCAGATCACCGGTTTCGTGAAGGTTCATGAGACAAGGGACCATTCCTTTCGAAAAGCACCTTAAAACACCATTACTTTATTTCAAGTGATCCCCACCATGACATTTTCATCTGACAAAATTTATGGCATGTATTGAAACATCATTTTTGTATTATTTTTGGCATATCTTTTGACATTCTATCGGACTGATTTTGGGGCCGCAAGTGCTGGAAGCACAGGAAGCTTCGGCACGGCAACAGCTGCTTGGCAGGGAGTGTAGCTGCGACAAGTGGCGCAGGGGCTGCCACTGCGACTGTGGCTTCTGGGGCCATTGGATCCATTGGCCTCGGTGCCGTGGCGGGTGCTCTTGTGGCCGTACCGCTGGGCCTGCTACCAACAGCGCTGGACCGCCTTCAAGTCCTCAAGGCGAATCCAGATAAACGCGCCAATCTGCTGTTTCAACACACGTCCGCCGATCACCAAGAGTGCCCGCCAGTGACTTGCCAGCTCCTTCTGCAGCCTCTGGGCAAAGTGACCAGAGCAAATCAAAAGCTGATACGACAGCCAATGCTTTTTCGAAGTTCTTGGAACGAGATGGGCGATCGAAGCTTCAGAGCGGACAACCAGGCGTGGCGCCGACTTTGGTGCAGGCAGCCTGGCAGCAAAGTGAAACAAGACTGGCTCGCGCAAGCCCTCCACATGATGGCACGTTGGCCGACACCTCTTTGATTGGCCTGCAAGATCCTGCAAGTCTCAGGCCTAGGGTCGATTTGGTCGTGTCTATTTGTCGAGGCTGCAGGATGGGCAGCTATGTGCCGTGAAAGGTGTTGCGAACACCTCTGCCACAACGGGGGAGATTCATCTGACATTCTATCCGGCATATCTTCTGACATTCTATCTGGCATATCTTCAACTGGAGGTCGGCGGGGAACACTGCCGTCCGCTGGCGGTTGAGGGAAAAAAACATACGCACACACTGCACACCAAATCCCTTGGGCATGTTTGCATGTCAGGATCGGTTCTGGTGTGAGAGACAAATATCGCGTTTGAAGCGAACCGAACGAGCCGCGGATCGGATGTCAGGACGCCATGCCAAGCTGGTGCGCTGGGAGTTGTTTTTGGGTGGTGTGCCACTGGCTGGGGACAGGTGATTATATTATACAGCTTCTAGAAAGTTAAGCTATATAGAAAGAAGTAAACAAGAAGAACAAGCACAAAAAACAAAACCAAAGGTCTAAAGGCAAAGAGAAACAGGGGACTATATAAATTGAAAAACAAATTCAAGACATAAAGAAAGAGAGGCGGACAGAGGGACAAAGTAAAGACATGATCCTTCAAATCAAGTTCTCAGACCAACCAGTCTGGAAACCTTCAGGCGCCCTTGGCACCCCACCGGCAGAGCAGGTCCTCCTCCCAACCCTATAGGTCTCCAGTCGTACCTCCTCAGAAGGTATGACTAGATCCTCCTGGCATCAATCCACACCAGTCCCACCGAACCGAAACAAAGCTACGACTGGAGTCTTAACGCTGTTCGTCGTTTTCAGGGGAAGCACACGGTCCCGTGCGTCCGGAAAGCAGCCTTTGCAGGCTTGAGAGGTGTTGAGCCTCCGATCATACACCCGCCAGCCCACTCAGCCACCACCAGCCACCATCATGGAGACTTGATCTGCAAGGTATACTGTGGAGGTGGCCTACGATCACGGGGAGACCGAAGAAGTACCTCGCCAAGATGTCTTGCGACCAAAAGCAACTTAAGACTCTCGATCAACTGTGGAACACGTGGAGGTAAAGGTGTGTTAGATCCACGTGGAACAAGAGAGAGATTGATGAATATGGCTATCGGTCAGCACCGGAAAACCTGATACTGTTGTTTACCCACAGAACATGAACCGATTGGACTGGGGAGGTGTTGTTTTGATCAAGGAGCGCCATATGGTGTTGGGTCCTGGTTATGTAGTCCTAGTTGTTGTTGAAAGATACAAAAATACACATAGAGATGATAGAGTTTGGGACTGTCTTATTACCTGCTCAGAGCCGTCGGTAAAGAATCATCACATATCATCACTATTTAGAGAAAGGCTTGGCTTGCCACCCAACCATCATCCACTGTTACTGGTACTGTGATAGACCCAATATAGAGGACTTGAAATAGGTTTGCAAAGGTTTCTGAGTTGGATAATTGATGAACACTGGGCAGGTGGTGGCCCCCCTTGAATGGAGAGATTTCCGATCAAAATCAGAATCATTCAAGGTGATGAGTCCAACCCTGACCTGCTTCAGATGCGGCAAAGACAGTGGATGCACCTTAAGAAGGTCCAGTGCAAGATGAGTTCATATGACCCTTGTGATTCATCCTCATTGTCGTCATAGGGTCCAAGATTACTTACAACAATCATTATAAATCTTTGTAGTATTAGTGTAGTACTGTATAGTATCAAGTAGTATCATTAGCTATATTTTTATATACTGTACTTGCATGGTGTTTTTTGCACCCACGCCCTGTACCTAGGTGCCCGGCTACCGGGTCCAACGACAAGTCATGTCGGAGGGCCCGAGACCGAACGGTCCCGACCGCAGGGAGGGCGAACCCCCTGTCCTTGCTACGATCATAGCGGCCAGGAGCGCCCCGTTCAGAGCGTCCGATCGCTCCTAACTAGCGATGCCCTTTGTTACTAGACGCTTCTTGCTCCTACTAGGTCCTTGAATACCTTGGACTGCCAGGCATGAACGGACTGCCAGAAGAGTTCCTGCGTTTTGAAGAACGGGGTCATGTTTGCTTTTCTCAAGGTGGAAGATACCTGGCAGTTGGGATCAGTCCCCTGCATACCCTGCAAGCTTTGGTTGGTATCCAACCAAGGCTCATCAATGACCTGATTCACCAGCAGTTCCGCGAAGGGTTCCTGGTGTCAGGGTGCTGAGCTCCCCATTTACCTTTTCCCTATGGCAGGACGCAAGATCAGAGACCACTTACCAGGACTTCATGTATACCCCTACGGGGCTTCTATTTATAGCCCCTTGGATGTTAAGGGGTGTCCATTAACCACCCCTTGTGGGTCCTGCTAACACTCTTGATTAATTCATATTAATTCATCAATTCCTTCCTTTTGCATTGTAAAGAATTTCCTTGGGGCTTGAAATATTGTGAAATATACTCTAAGAATCTCTAAGAGATCTCAAGAGTCTAATCATGACCTATCATGATCTGTCTCACATGGGGCTCTCCACCCCTTTCCTTCCACCACGCCAGTCACCACGCGGACCGTTGGACCACGCGGACCCGTGTTCCCCGCTCCAGGTCGCTCTGAAGCGTCACGCGGTCCACGTCACGAACGGCTGTCTCCACCGGTTTGACGTCGATGAATCATGCGCCATTGGTGTGGGTGGGTTAGAGTGTGGAGCTACAGTGTGTTCCAGGAAACCAATGGAAACCAGTAACAGTCGGTAAAAGAGGATCGTAGAATTTTTGAGATGTCAGCCTGCAACCTAACTATCATCATCCACTGGGCCCTGGATGGCACTGGTAGTGATGGTGTGATATACGCCGTACGGTTGGTTGATGACAACTGAGCCGGTACCAAACTGACACCCCTACAGTGGTTTCAGAGGTTCGATGGCACTGGCACCCCAAGAATTCTTGGAGAGATGGGATGGGATCCATATAAACCACCCAACTTGGGGTAACTTGCGCCATCTACTCTCAACTGACACATCTTTGGTTCCTGAAAAACTCACACGATGAGTGGTCACATCTTGGCAGAAGCAGCATCTCTGACCAGCTGGGCATCGCCCAGCTGGCGCCGGTTTGGTTTTTGGCACATCCAGATGTATACTACCAAAGAGGCAGTCATGAGCAAATCGGCCTTTGTGATACTTGGTGCATGCACGTTATTTTGGTAAAACGTACCAGAGATTTTATGGATATGTAACTCTTACCTTAACTTGCTATAGGCAGTGACTTTTGTTCTTAAGCTTCCAGAAGAAACTGAGGGGGGAATCCATAGATTTACTTCAGATTCAGTGGTGGTGGAGTCACCATCCCCTAGAAGGATCAGGATTCGGTACGACTGGATCCCTAAGGATTAGGAGACCGGCTGGGCTGGGGAGGCCTGGGTTCCTGTCTTTGCTGCTTCCCTGCATAGTGTGTGTTCACTCTGCAAAGACAGTCCATGAAATGGAATAGTCATGCAGACAGGGGTGGTTGACCTGGGGTGAATGTAGGTATATATATATATATATGCCAGTTTCATGGAGTGTTTGAGTATGTTTCACGGATGAAATCTGTTTTGTGATTCCATGAGCCATGTTGGATCAGTCCGATCACCAGTGGTTTCAGCCGACAGAACTCGGAAGCAAAGCTCTTCCGAAGGCCACTGAGCAGTGACTGGCAATCAGCTAGCCACTGGCCGCGTGAGAAGGGAATCTACAGGAATATATGTTAGACTATTTTGCTGCGGCCAGAACCTGTGAGACACAGCAGGAACGATCCAGAAACCACGATAATTTTCCCGCAGGAAAAAAGAACTCCCATTCTATGGATTTTCGATGTGCTTTTTTCCAAGTCTTGGCCAAGAGTTGGCTGATCCGTCATGGATCTCCTTGCGAACCCTGCATAGGAGAAAAAAAAGAGGTCCCACCAGGGCGGAAAGGGGGTTCATCAACTGAACACATCACAAAGAATTGCAACAAAATCCAAATTAGGTATCCTTATATATATGGGAGTTATCCAAAAGGTCCTTGTAAGGGTTTTTAATGTCGAGAGCCTTGGATGACATGATCGTGGGTCTCGCGAAAGTTTTTTTTCGAGTTCGCGAATGTTAATGTTTTTTTCGCGAAAGATTCGCGAAAGTATGATTTTTTATTGTATGTTCTTTGGTGAGCCTTCAGGCTTGCCCCATGCATAACCACATCCTTTTCTGACCGTCAGCAGCTTCAACTTTGGAATCCGTGTGAAGCTTCCTTCCTGTTTCATGTAGTCCACCCTATGTTATGTATGCCGTAAAAACCTCCAAAGCACAGGGATTATTTCGCGAAAGTTTCGCGAAAGTCTGGCGAAGGTTTCGGCGAATGAATCGGCTCCAGAGGAACCCCGTAGCCCATAGCAACCCCACAAACTGTATTTAGAAATCGAGTCCCTACCAGGTTAAATGGTTTCATGACATGGTGAACCCCCGCGAGAGAAAAACACAGGGTTCGCGAAAGTTTCGCGAATGTTAATGTTTTTTTCGCGAAGAATGGCCGTTTCAATAAACAAGAATATTGGACAACCACCATATATATATATGCATATTATAGATTTGCAGGAATTGGATGCCATGCCATTCAATTCCGTGATGTGTGAGTTGGGCTTGACACTCTTTTCGTCCGTTTTGAGGCTCGGAGGGGGTTTAGAAAGAATTGGTGCAACAAACAAGTCATCTCTAAGGTCTCTACATAGCTCCACTGTCGCCAGGCCACCTGAGATTGACCTCCCTGGTTCTCCGGCCTCCAGCCACAGCCCCGAAAACCCCTCCGTGGGTGACGACACCAACGTCCGAAAGTGGTTCCTATGGTCCCTTCCAGGACTGTGTTCCTCTACGGTACTAAGGGGGGATTCTACAGTAGTTCCATGGTTTCAGCAAGTGCATATCCTGGCCCCCTATCAAATGATGAATTACCCTAAGGATCCTTGGACCCTCCTTAGAAGGGGTCGAAGCTTCTATAACAAGGGTTTGTACCCTCAAAACCCTTGTTTTTGAGGGTGCGGATCCTTAGGGTATGAAGTATTCTGAGGAAGCTCATGATCCAACAGTTGTATTTGTTTCCCACTGGGGAAGCCAACAGAGACTTAAAAGGCCGGCAACCCGTGGGCGGACGCTGGGGTTTTACCCAAAGGCGCCCGAAGGAAGCAGACAGCTTTGTACCCCAGGACTCGTTCATGTAGGAGGCTTCTAGTGATTATACAGACTCTTCTTGCAATCCTGGCAGGTGTTGGTATGGATCTATGAATTTGGCTGGACCGACTAACAACCGATGGTCCCTTTTTAAGTCTCAACTGCCACAATGTTGCTGCTCCACTCGACTCCAATCCTCTCTTTGGTCTTCCTTTCTCCGTCTCAGCCTTCCCCGAAAAGCGCTCCTCCTTAAACGACCCATCATGCACTGGTAAAGGTGCATCAAGAATAAGGACACCCTCCCTTTTCTTCTGCGGAGTTTGAGTTGATTTCTGTTGATGTTGTGGTTTTCTTGTTGAATTTGGAGCTCCATGAAGGTCCTTCTCCCTTAAAAAGACCCTTCAGACACAGCCAGGCCTTTTGCCGCCCGTCCCGGGCTGACGGGTGTCCCAAGCATTCGTCGTCCGATGCCATCGTTGGCTCAGAGCATCCTGGTGAACTCACAGAGTTCATCGCAGGCGCAGCCTTCGAGTTCATCGTGCAAGCTTTCGTGTGGCCCAAAAATCCATGAAGAAGCGCTGGAAGAGAGGAAGATGTTCCACAAATAATATAAAAACTAAATGGATTCCCGTCAGTTCTTCGCACACTTGCTTTTTGGAAAACTGGTCCAGATTTCCTTTGCTGGGTGGTGATGTTGCTGCTTTTTTTTGGTAACATACAAATTTGATTAATATGAATTAGTTATATACCAGATAATTTATGTGATTTGTGAACAGACGGCCTTGATGGTGAATCGCTGTAAGTTCCTGCCATTTGACACGGATTGGATTGATGGGTCCTGCCATCTCTGCGAGGAAGGCAGCGAAGCTGCAACCCAGCGAGGTGTTGTTTCTGGGGAAGTCAACCGCCGGGTTTCAACCGACCACCATCCTTTGAAGCATCTAAACCGATGAACTGACCTCCTTAAAACAAACCTGGCATGCAGCCATCAGACAAGCGTCAATTAATGTTATATATATATATACCTATAGAACCTGAGTGACCCCTGTTTAGGAGTCAAAACATGGTGTCTTTGTCCTATCAAAACAGAGGTCATATGGCTTCTGGGTATAATATACTGCAAATAAGTGTGAATGTAACATATATTATATCATATATAATATATGTGTGTAACTGAACGAATCGTGCAACCCACGACCAGCACGGCCAGAACCGACCAGGTCGGGACCGCATGGCCAGCGGGGGCGCCATGCCCGATGAGGCTGGGCGTAGTCCATGCAGTGGCCTGAAGACCAGTGGAGGCACAGGTATTTTGGCACGTTTGTTTGCACCAGCCTGGAAGCTTTTTTCGAGGTTTTGGATCATTGGTTGCTGGAGATTCATGTTGGTCACCACATGTGGGGGTTTTGATGTTCCCAAACTGAGTGAAGTCCTTTGGGGAAGAGTTGTTTTAAACGGGTTCCTGGCTGTTTGGGGGGTGACAGAATTCAAGCGCAGCGTATTCCATGACCGTCCAAAGCAACACCTGGACGATGTTTTCTCGTCAGGAGAAGAAGGAGCCGGTGGATGTGGGCCTTGGCATGAAGCGGGCGAGTAAATATATCGCCGACCAGGCGGCGCGGGTGAAACATGGGGTCGGCCTGGAAGAAGGTTCCTTCTCAAGTGGTAGACATTCCAACCACGTCTCTATATATATATATATTATTGTCGTTAAAGAGTGTGTGTATATAAATATATGGTACCCCCCCCAAAAAAAAACTATGTTCACATCACTTTTGCTGGTATTTGCAATATTTTGTGTCTATTTTGGGTTGCCTTTTGATTCTTGTTTTTTTGGTGGGGTACCATATATATATATATATATTTGTGCACGTAGGTTGCATGACTTCTTTGTCCACTTTGGAAGGAATGCAGTCAGAATGCGTTCAATGCATTCAGAATGCATTCCTGCCCAATACCAAGACCAAGATCCAAGATTTGCACAGAAGTCTTGTGGAAAATCTTGGAAATACCAAGATCAAGATCCAAGATTTGCACAGAAGTCTTGTGGAAAATCTTGGAAATACCAAGACCAAGATCCAAGATTTGCACAGAAGTCTTGTGGAAATTTGGAAATACCAAGACCAAGATCCAAGATTTGGAAAATCTTGGAAATACCAAGACCCAGATCCAAGATTTGCACAGAAGTCTTGCTTGGATCTTGGTCTTGGTATTTCCAAGATTTTCCACAAGACTTCTGTGCAAATCTTGGATCTTGGTCTTGGTATTTCCAAGATTTTCCAAATCTTGGATCTTGGTCTTGGTATTTCCAAGATTTTCCACAAGACTTCTGTGCAAATCTTGGATCTTGGTCTTGGTATTGGGCAGGAATGCATTCTCTGGCATTCTCTGGTAGTGACAAAATTGCACTAAGTACAGTTTGATCCTGGAATATTACTGATTACCGACATTTGTTCCTCATTCAATTCTAATTAACAACTAATTCAACTCTAATTTACTTCTATGAATTTTAGTGCACATACAATTTAACTAAATTCTAAGTCAATTCTGATTCCAATTTAAAATCACGTGTATTTCTATTTAAATTTCCAAGTTGAGTCTAATTGAAGTCTAATTGAACTTTAAATGGATTCTAATTTGAGTATGTAACATAGTTCTACTTTAATTTGAGTATGTAACATAGTTCTACTTTAAGCCTAAGTTGAGCCTAATTGAATTCTAATTTAAGTCTATTTAGCTTAACTTCATTGTTCTAATTCAGTTTTTATTCTAATTTACTCATTTCTATTTTAATTCTAATTATGTTTGGCTATTTTAGATCTAATGGAATTCAATCTTAAATCTAAATTTGAATCTGCAACATGCTTCTAATTTAAATAGAAAATGATCCTACTTGAACTTTATATAATTGAAATCAAATTGAGATTGCAAATTAGATCTAGTTCAATTCTAACTGAACTTAGATTCCAATTTAGTTCTAAGTCAATACTGTTCTACTAACCAAGCTCTAGGTAAAACAACTCTAATTCAATTCTACCTTAGTTCTAAGTCAATTTCAATTTAAGTAATGGATTAATATTCAATGTGTTTCTTTCAACTCTAATTTAATTCCAGTCCACTGTACTTCTAATTTAGTTCTATTTCATTCTATTTTGGGTTCAATTGTAACTTTGACTCTTCCAATTTACTAGTAATTAATTTCTACTGTTAATGCCTTTATACGGTTCAGATTCAATTGTTTTACACATCTAATGTTACACTATTGTCATTGCAAATTAGGTTTGGTTTCTATATGTCTAATTTCATCCTATATTGATTCTAGTTCAATGCACATGGAGTTTTGGTGTCATTCTAGAGAGTGGGTGTTGCTGGTGGTGAATTTAATTCATTTAAGAAAGCACATTCTTCTATATTGGAAAAACTACATAAAATCTCTCATGTTCAAAGTAACACCACTTCTCTAGAAGAAGTAAATGAGAATTTCATTCAAATTAAAACTAAATTGAAAAAGAATACACTATTAGAATTGAATCTGACTTGTATAGCAATGAAGTTAGAATTAGCTTGAAATCAAATTAAAATTAGGCTTGCATTGAATCCCAAGTAAATTAGAATCTATAGTAAATTAGAATCTATAGTAAATTAGAATCTATATTTACAAATAATTGAAATAGACTCAAATTTGAATTTGAATATACAAAGTAGAGTAGAGTTGAATATACAAAGTGGATTACTCCATCCAAGAACTGTTTAGTAAACTCACATAACCTCATGGATTTGGACATATTTGTAGTACATAGTTAAGTGAACAAATATGCTTACCAACTGCACACCAGCGCTCAGAAACATAGGTTTTGGGGGGGGGGCTAGCAAATATATATATATATATGTGTGTTTTTTATACTGTATTAAGATATACAGTATTTTTAGTATATAGTCTATAGTATGTATTCAATACCATTGAAGAGGGATTGAATCGTTCCATGATTTTCACTGTGCATGGAAGTAGCCCAGGGTATGATGTGTGGTGGATTTTGCTAGGTTAGGCTATGTTGTGTGGTTCGGGTGATGTTTTCTGATGTGTTCACCTGAAACAGGGTCCGGGCAGCATTTGCTGTCCTTTCTTTTGAGAGCAGCCACGGTTTGGCTTGACCAACAGCCATCAGACGAGTGTTTAGGCCAATCGGGACTTGAATTCAAAGATCGCGCGCAAGTTGAAAGAGCACAGGGGCCTAATCCCTGGTAGGTTGAACTCCCTAGTAACCCTAGTACTCTCTGTTTGTTCAGTTTTGGTGGTCGACCAGCGCCGGCTGCCGCGGAGTTTGCTGGCGTGCAGTCGTCCGCGGGCACAGCGTTGGCCCTGGCAATAGCCGAGAGGGCACCCGGCAAGCTGGGGCGCATAGCCCAGATGACTGCCTGGCACATGATCTCTGCAGGGAACTCGCCAGGTCAGAGAGACCGCGCGTTCCCGTACGCTGTGCGAGGGACTGTTGACGGCTTGGTTTGTATTCCCTACACCTTGTCGCAAAAGGATTTCGCAGATGCTCTCAAACAATGGGGAGTCAAAAGCAAGAAGAAGCCTGGTTGTTTTTCACCACTGCCTCTGATTCGTAGGAGAAGTGCTGGACTCTAATCTTCAGGTTGCAGAGAGATGGAGGCAGCACTTTGCCGAGCAGGAGGACGGACTTCCTGTTTCCCTTGCACAGCTGATCGCTCTAAATGAGCAAGTTCCACGATCTCAGGTGTTCTGCCCGCAATGGGATCAGGTTCTTACGCTCTTTGAGGTCGAGCGAGCCATGCGAGGGACGGCTGCTAACAAAGCCTTCTTCTACGATGGAATTCCGGGGGACCTTTTGAAGCTTGCAGCCTCTCAATGTGCAGAGCTTTTCTACCCTCTCTTCTTGAAGCAGGTGGTCTGGCAGCAAGAAGCCCTTATCTTCAAAGGGGGACGTTTAGTTCCTCTTTTTAAGAAAGGCGATCCATCCCAGTGTGCGAATTTCCGCAGCATTTTCGTGTCCAGCCCAGTCGGGAAGATTCTGCATGGCCTTTACAGGCAGGAGTTGGGGCAACATTTTGTTCATGCAGCCTTGCCGATGCAAATCGGCGGATTAAAAGGTCACACAATAGTGCAGGCGAGCCATGCACTGATGCTGGGTCAGAGTATCGCCATCCAAGAGAATCAGAGCTTTGCAGTTTTATTTATTGACATCCAGAACGCTTTCTACCGCCTCATGAGAAAGCATTTGACCGATTCGAAGCAGGATCTCAGAAGCATTCAAGAATTGTTCGATAGCCTGTCATTGCCGAAAGAAGCTTTTGATGAGTTTCGACTGCATTTTCTGGAAGGACCCACTTTGTCAGAGGAGACGGTCAGCCCTTTCCTGGCCGGGTTATTCCGTGAGTTCTACGAGACCACTTGGTTTGCAGTAGCTGGCAATCCAACTTTGACGTGGGCAAGAAGGGGCAGTCGCCCAGGCGACTCATTCGCAGACTTGTGTTTCGGCTACGTGTTGGCACGGATTCTCAAAAAGGTTGAGGCTGACTTGATAGCTCGTTTCCCTTTTCTGCAGCTTCAGTGGAACGGAGCAAAGAGGCCTCAATACGAGAGTACTGGATTTGACACCCTTTTGGGACCTTCGATGCCAATTTGGGCAGATGACATCTCGCTTGCTGTCATGCATGAATCCCCTGCCACCATGTTGCAAGTCATACCAGAGGTCGCCAATTCGGTGTGACATGTGCTCGCCACAGCGGGTCTGACCCCAAATATGAGTAAAGGTAAGACCGAGCTGTTCATCGAGTTGCGAGGAAAAGGAGCAGTCAATGCCAGAAGGCATCTTGCAAGATCAGACAACCTGCTTGCGCTGTCGTCAATGCTGCTGCCCGAGCCTTTGCATGTAGTCGGACACTATAAGCACTTAGGCACGACTTTGCAAAGAGGAGGTGCGTTGGTCAGAGATTTACGTCAGAAATTCGCTGTGGCCCATGATGTGATCACAAGGTACAAGACGCAAATCTTTGCCAACAGACAGCTCGGACTCGATACTAAAAAACAGATGACCTTGTCTTTGGTCATTAGCACTATTGTCTTTAACGCTGCAACATGGAATCCAAGAACTGCGAAGCAGCAAAGACAGATTGACCAAGGATTCATAATGAAGCTCGCCAAGAGACTGGCAAACCTGCACTATGGCAAACAGGCCATTGACTGGAGCGGGGAGAAGATCCACGCCACCATGCAATTGCCAGAAAGTGAAGTCATTTTGAGGGAAGCTAGGCTTCGGTATGTGATGCAATTAGTTCGCACTGGGCAGCCGCATATCTGGTGTCTTCTCCAAAGGGAGAGATCCTGGTATAGTCGAGTCCTTGAAGACTTCCAATGGATGCAAGCTTTTTGTCCTGAAGACAATGTCCCTTCGGGATCAAGTGATTCATGGCAAGAGGTAGAAGAGTGGGCTACCCAAAGACCACGTGCCTGGAAGCAGGCTGTGCGACGAGCAGCAGCACGAGCCAAAGCAGCTCAGGTCCGTTTGTATGAATGGAAAGAATGGCACCGTGAAATCCTTGATGAGCTTGAGTCTTCGGGGATTGTCCTCCAGGGGCATGCTACCAAAACTGAAAGACCCTTTTTTTGTGCTTGTTGCCAACTTCAGTTTAAAACTAGGTCGGCAATGGCAGTCCATGCCTTCAAAAAGCACGAGCGTATTAATAGTGCTAGGCACTTTGTCCATGGGGTCCAGTGCCTGTGGTGCCTTAAGCACTATGCATCGCAGATTCATTTGACCAACCATGTCAAGAGGAAGCAAGAATGCATGGATTTTTATCGTGCCCAACCTCGAATTGTTGACCCTGCGCCTGGGGTTAATAGCAGAGCCGTGAATGCATCTTGTCCCTCGCTTCTTGAACCCTTTTTCCAAGCAGAAGGTCCGCATATGCTTGCTACCACTGACGGTCTCGGAGACCCGATTGTGCAGGCTGAGGAGAACAGGCTATGGTTGGCCTTGGAGCAAGTGGTCAAACCGCCTTTCTCTTTGGATTTCGGTGCAAGCTTGAAGAGGGTTCTGCAAACTACCTTTTTGTACCCTGATGAGGTAGGTGATTGCAATCTTGAAGCGATTTGTACAACATGTTCATGACACCGAATGTTGTACGGCCCTGCAATGTCTGCAGCTTGAGGAGAGCGCCCAGTTCTTTTCTTTGAAATAGATTGTCGATGCTGAAGGAACTTGGAAAAAGGCAGATCATATCGATGTCATGCAGACATTCGATCTTGCAGGCAGCAGCCTCGAGAGGATAGAATGTCCGCGTTGGTATGCCCCTCGATACGATCCAATTGTCTTTGCGCACCTTTTTTCGGGCAGAAGGAGGCCTGGAGATTTCCAGGAGGCTGTTGAGGCCCTTGGGGCAAAAGCTATCTCGATTGATATCATATTCCATATCCGGTATGGAGACCTGTGCAGAAAGGAAACCTTCGAGCTCTTCCGCAAAGCTATGTTCGAAGGGTTTTGAAAGGCCTCCTAGGTGGCCCACCATGCGAGACATGGAGCCGTGCCCGTGGGCGACAGCTGCACAATGGGAAGCCAGGACCGCGACGAGTTCGGTCCGTGCTCCGCCCTCAGGGTAGGCTCGATCTCAAATACAAAGAAGATGCGCAAGTGCGATTCGGCAGTCGATTGCTTGGAGTTGCTATCCGGCTACTATATATCGCTGCCCTCACTGGAGCTACTGCCGTCCTGGAGCACCCGGCAGAAGACGTTGACGATTTCAGCCAGCCGTCGATATGGAAACTTCCAGTACTGAGAACCCTCCTGAGGTTTGAGTGCTGTAGAAAGTTCCGAGTGCTTCAAGGGTGGTATGGAGCCACGTCTTACAAACCAACCGAGCTTTTCTTCGTCAACGTTTGCGCAGAAGCAGAAGAGATGTTTCTGCAAGCTCGCCAAGGAGATCTGCCCAAGGCAATTTCCATTGGCCATGACGAAACTGGAAATTGGCGAACTACCCATCTTAAAGAATATCCGCCCGCCTTTTGCGCGGTTCTTGGAAGGGTGTTCGCTGCTAGCCAACCTAGGGTTGCCGAAGCTTTGCCTATCCCCAATTGGTTTTCTGAAGTGTGTGATGAATTGATTGGTTCTTTTGACCTCGAGGCTGGGATGGGGCAAGATTTTTGTAACCCAGAGAAATATGCCAATTCATAATTCACTTTGCATGCAGCGGCCACGAACAGAGTTTTCGGCAAGAGCAAGAGGAAAAGAGGAGGTCGACCAGCGTCACCCAGTGTGGACCCACAGCCATATCGCTTGTTCGGCTTCTTCACCCAAGCCATCATGACTACTATGCTGCATGCATGCTCCCACAATCCAATACATGAGCTGTTGCCAAAAGTTTCAAGAACTTGGTGTTGCCCGCCCTCCGCCCATGGGACCATGGGGTTGCTTGCTTTTGCCCGCACCCTCGTGTCGAACAAGTGTGTCTTTCGTTCGTTCGGTTCGTCCGACCCACCACCCTGGCGCATTGGGCGGCGCCAGATGCTGGAATCTAGACATCTGAAAACGCTTCACCAGACCCTGTCCATTGCATGGAACAGGCGGGACAGAGGGACTCTCGGGTCAGAGTGAGAGGGTTGGATTCTATTGGAGGCTGGTGGAGCATAAGTTCATAAGGTGCAGTAGGTGTTGGGTTTCTTGGGTCGTGCAGTAGGTGTTGGGTTTTGTGATATGGCTGGTGGAGTCCGGAGGGCTGGTTGGGTATTGGGTCTATGATATCAACTTTGAGGTTCCCCAAGGGTTGTGGGTGATATGGCTCTAGGATCATGACACCAGGAGACCGATCGGGTGACTGACCGATCGTGTCGTTTGCGGCGTGGACGCTCCAGGCTCCAGGTGAAAGGACCCATCCTCATATGGGTATGCACTAGAATATACTAGAATTACTAGGGAGACCCCCTAGCACAACCATGACCAGATGAAGACCAAATGGACAAAATTATAAATATATATATATATAGGTTTTGGGATTGGCCGCTGTGTATCAAGGCGAAGCTATGCCAAACAGACACATTTGGTCTTGGGAAGGGGAAAAAAGTGCAGCTTTAGGATTCTTGGCTTGAACATGGCTCAACTCCCGCAACTCCCAGGATACTCCTACTCTTCGATTACACTCCCTGGAACTAACATGGTTACATGGAGAATGACCCCGAAAGGAAGACCATGAAATCCACTACAAACAGGTGGTGCCATCCACTTCCATGTGAGTTCCAGGGAGAGTAATATGAAACCCAAAACCACCGGGTTGGTCTTCGTTACGCTTCCGAAGCAACCGAATGGACGACCAACGGACGACCGACGTGGTGTCGACGTGGGGTCGTTCGATTTTCTCGGACACTGCTCAAAGACCTAATTCTCGAGAAATCTCGAAGAGTCTTCGAGAAATCTCTGAGACTTCTCGTTGTTTGGAGATGTTTGGAGACGTTTCTGAGTTCTCGAAACATTTGGAAACCACAATTCCAGTCTTCCTTTTAAAGCTTAAAAGCCGTCCAAACAAGAGGTCTCGGCATCCCAACGCTCTCTTATACAGATAGTGTAACTGGTTTCTATAGTCTGATCGGTCCCTTCCTCCATGGCCAGCCGCTGGGCAGGAATGGTCAGGTGCAATCGCTGCCTGCAGTCATTGCCCTGATGGAGCAGTGCCTTGGAGTAAAAAAGCAACGGGTCGCGAAACCAAGTTAAGTTTGGCCGGGTCTGAACGGAGTCGTGTTGTTCGTCGTGTGTGTCTGTCGTATATATTGTTCTTCCCCCACCTTGGGAAGTGCAGTCTATGATGGAGTCCGAGGGTTCGATCCTCGCTCCAGCTTTGGATTGGGGATTTTCCCCAGAAGAGCACTGGTTAGGGCCCACAATGAACCGACGAGTGCCCCAAAAATCACAAGCTCGGAGAGGGCCCCGAATGAACCTTGCCCTTGAGCTGATCAAGGTCTGGGTATCCTGTCCTGTCCTTCAATCTTTGGTTCGCTGGGAGGTGACGCTGAATGAACCGGAGTTCACCTGGGGGTTGGTGGAGGTCTTTTGAAGGGGTTTGGACAGAAGGTGCTGTCCTTGAGATTTTTTAATGGTATCTTTGGACATCGGTTCGGATGTAGTTCATTCATGGTGTTCAAGAAGAGACCTTAGTGTTCAAGGCACCCTGTAGTTCACCCATTCAGTTCTTTTTTGACCTTCTTTGCTGTACATGTTGTGAGTCTGTGGGCACTCACCGGGTGGGATTGCGGAGTGGGGCATGCTCCATGGTTGATTCATATTCATACCCGGTGGATCCAGTTCTATACCACTGTAGCTGATCATGAGTGGGTCCTAGACTAAAACCAAATGCCATAGACCTAGAAACTCTGGTGACTACTGTACTGGCACCCACAGATATCTTTGATGTGGGCAACTCCTCTCTTCCTTCACTCCTTTTATTTTTTGTGTGTGTGTCCCATGTTCCACGTAGGCCTCAGCTCTTGAAAACGCATGACTCCTTCCCGAGCGGCTCTTGAAGCTCAGAATTTTTGGGGTTGATGTGCACCCACCGACTGTAGATGTGAGGTACAAGGAGGGGCGGTTTAGGTGGTCCTGAAAGGGAAAAAGGGGCCTGTTGATTTGGGTCGGTGTGAGGATTCCGCCACAAGGCTTCGGGATCTAGTCGTACCTCCTCAAAAGGACGTGTCGAAGAAACAAATAAAAAAGACTAAAAAGACAAAGCCTTCGATCGGAGGGAGGAAAACGTGGGCCCATCAGGGTTGGTTATTCTCGGGTGACATGACCCGAGAATTTGGGTGATATGACCCGAGGAAAGCACCAAGCAACCAGGGTCATGTCACCAGACTGGCCTCTCCCAGGTATGGGGTGGAACTGCCTCCGGAAGAGGCAGTGTTTTTTCGCTGCCAGACTGGGCTAGCCTGGGTGGGAGATGTACATTACTTTTTGGATGCAACAGATGATTGGAAGGATAATCATGATGTTATAATGTGGTTGTCCCACGTAGAGTTCTGTAAAACAAACAAAACGCCAACATATGCCCCCTCTCACATGCAGAGGATAGGCCACCGGGCAACGCACAAGGTCATGCTAGCAGGAATGTAGAAGTTTTGACTATCCCCTCTAGTAAGTGGGTCGCATATGGATGGTTCAACCCCAAGACTGTACTGTAAGTAGGATGAGATCAAGTTGTAAGCTTTGATGTGTAAGGTGAAGTTGGAGGTCAAGAGTCAGGTCTCTCGCATGACAAGCCCATCTAAGCAAACTAGAGTATTTGCGCATCTCAGCAGGGCTAGCCCATCTGTTTGAAAGAAAGCAAAGCTGAGTGTTTCACTTGTTATGTAAAGCACAAAATACAAAAAAAACATGTATCTGCAGCAGGACACTGAGTTGTCGGTTACTGTAAAAGAAGCACTGACCGAATTCGCTCTCGATCACTTTCATTCACAGGTGGACAGGATCTCATCGATGGATCAAGATCAGCAGATCGCAGCACTGGCCGGGTTTCCCAGCGACAGCGATCAGTGTGGAAATTGGGATCAAAAGCGACCTTGGTGTATGTTCAAGTATGTCCATTTCGGCGTGTGTTGTTCTTTGCGTTGCACATGATGGTCCTTTGTGTTTTTGTTGTTGTCTTTGAAGTTGCATGACTATAGACTACAGCAAGGATATCCTTGGTTCAGAGTTCAGCCTTTTTCGAACAAAAAATAAGTAAACTAGAAATAATAAACGTTGCACCTTTTCTCATTGGTGCATGTTGCAGATCGATTAGGAGGAACACTTTTTAACCGCCTTAATTTAACATCCCCTATGTTTAGTTTGACTTGTCGAGAATATGTTCCCGATATTCCCCTTCGACCACTTGGGTACACTCCACAATCCACCCCCATCACGTCGCTCACGTTATCTTTGTCCCAACATCTCAACCGGATGCCTCAGGTCAACCGGATGCCGCAGGACTCCCAGGAACAGTTCCAGCAGTTCTTTCTGCAACTTCAGGCAGTTCCCGCGAGGGGCGAGCGGTCCGAGCGGTCGACTGCGGTGAAAGTTACCCATGTGGATCTGGAAGAGTTACATAGACCATCATAGACCATCGCCATTGCGGATCAGGTCAAGAGTGAAGAATTCAGTATATATTTCAGATCATTTCAGGTGGTCTTGTCGCACATTCGTTGGAACACTGTGGGTTCTGAGTATCACATTATCCATCCCACTAGCAGTACAAGATGCTCTTAGATGCTCTGGCAGAAGGGTGTTCATCCTGCACCACACCTGATTAAACTCGCAAAAAAAAGTCCCCTCGCCTCAGCTCACGTAGAAGGTTGATGATTGAAGTTTCTCCCAACCCGCAGAGTTTTGCTTTCCGTGAAGCCAGTGTTCTTCCAGAAGTTCCAAGAGAGGTAGCCAGTGACCGTCAATAGGACCCTACTAAGGTACCTATGGGATGGTCTATAGGGTCATTCAACCTCTGTTGGTTGATGCTCAATTAATCCCATCCCAGGCATGGGAGTCGCAACAGAATGTCCGAAACCCTCGAAGCTCTGCGCTAAACTGACCGTCGTGAAACCATGTCTTGTATTCCACGAGAGATCCCAAACAATCCAAGATTCGCCTTAAAAACACCATCCCGGCGAGAACGGAAGATGTTGATCCGGCATCAATGGAATCAATGTACTTGTCTTCCTGACCTGGATGGATCACCTGGTTTCAGGTCAACAGGGACTCCAGGTCGTTCGGTCACTGGGAAGGTCGGAAGGTCTTAAGTGGTAAGCAAAAATATTCCATGCCAGGAGTCACAAAGGGGTGGTTTTTAGTCCCTAAGTGAGTGGATCATGGGCACCCCTATCCTCCAAGTTCGGCACCCCGTCTTGTGACTGCTGGTGGATGGATTGTGGTAGGGATTCCGCTCCTCGCTCCCGTCCGGGGTCGAGCCGCAGGGGTTTTCGCTCCACGCCCCTCTCGAGCTGTCCGGCCAGTTGTTGGTCTCGACCGCTATGCGGGTGCGCGACGGCTTGGAGGATGGTGCCGTCGATAAGGCGGACCGGACGTGTGTTGGTTTTTGCGGGGGCCTGGGAGAGAGGAGGAAAGGGAGGAGCCTGCTGAAGAAAAGCGCAGTGTGAGATGGTTGGTTGAGATTCTCAAACGACGCATTAAGTGGTTTTAAACAGCAAAGAAACCTGGATTTAGCGAGGAAGCATGGATTTTCGGTTGTAATCTGTTTGGTTTGGTGAGGATGGTCAGGGCCGTGGTTTTGATGGCCGCCGGTGGTATGTGTTTTTGGGAGTCCGGACTGACAGAGTCAATTTCGCCAAGAAACAGCCAGAACACCTCATCTTGGTGGAGAAGAGTTCTTTTTTCCGCAACAGCTCGAATTCCAGTGGTGCAACAAACATGCATCAACCTCGTACAAGCCAAAAACCAAAGTATACAATAACCCTAGACTTCCGAAGACCATTACACGCATGGTTGACCTGGTGTTTGTTGTGTAGTTTGTTGTGCAAAATCCTTACTGTAGTTGATGCGGGATTCAGGCTCTAAAATATTAATGTGGTCCAGGAAGGCTAGGGATTATCGTGGATTGAGAATAGATGGCGCAATCCCCAATCTAGGTGATTTATATGGATCCCCCATCTAAAAGACATCTAAGTCTAGAACCAAAGTATACAATTATTGGTGGGCCAGGACGCCCAGGGATTATATATATATATATTAACATATATAGCATAACCCATCGGCTGGGGTCGGCGGATATATTACCTGGTTCTTCAAAGTGACCGAACTTGATAACCATATTACCTGGATAACCATATTAACTTGATAGCCAAAGTGACCGGATATATTACCTGGTTCTTCATAACCTGGTTTGTTCAGTCACTTAAGCCATCAACTTCGTTCAGCCACGCCTTCCACGGCCGCCGCGGCGGCGCCACGGTCGTTTTGCCGCGCTGCAGCTGCTCAGGTCGAAACGGCCCTCGATGACGCGGACAGCACGGGCGTCACGCAAGAGATCCTCAGGTGGGAAGGGAGGGTGAAGGCCTGGTGATGAAAGCAACTGTCATTTAAAAAGAACCTTGAACTGGCTGGGTTGATTGATTGTTGTTAATTGTTGATGTTGCGAGGTGGTTCGACTTGCTGATTCAGGGGTGGGACTTGCCAGGAAGAGATCCGGCAGCCGCCAAAGTAAGGCGGCCCCATGTTCGGCCCAAAACGAACGTGGGAAGAACATCGGGTTGTTCGGTGCGTTGTCCAAATTCTTTCTGAACGGTCCATGTCCAGCATGTCCTACTTCCCAAGTTTTTCGAGTTCGGGGACTTCAGAGACCAGAAGCGACTGAAGCTCCAGATCGGCCAAGGGACCGGACCGACCAAATCGGATACCAGGCGACCAAAGGACCAAGCGACCGAAAGTGAACAAAACCACAAAAACAGGTCCCATTCCAGTTCTGTGTTTTTTTCTGCATGGAGGCCGGTTGTGGGGGCTGTTTTAAAGTTCTCACATGGAACCCACAATGATGTTCTTCGGCGTTTCGCATGGGCTGCCGTTCTTCGGCTATGCACAGGATGGCGATCGTCCAGGCCGGAAACGAGGCGCCGCTGCTGGGCCGGAAACGCGGCTTCGTTCTTTCGAAGCATCTAAGAATCACAATCCTAACCCTCCCACCACCACCAACATCACATTGAAACAACCCTCAAATGGCCACTTTGAAATGTATAGTTTAATGTATTTTATAACTTATGGGTGTTATTCTTTTTTCTGACTCACAAGCCCAACCAAGCCTATCAAGGCCAGGAAAGGGAACAAGACGTCAGGAGCCCGTGCACTTGCGCAACAGAACCACTCATGTTGGTTGCGTTTTCCTGAAAATGAGCGTCACCGGATCATTTGATTTGGTTGCATTCCGCCGTTGTGATCCAATGCTTGACGTTTTATTGGATCATATTGGATCTACTTTCAAATCCATTCCACTCTGTAGCTTCAACCAGACCACAGGAAGCCTAGATCAACTCTGTGTGCACTGGAAGTAGATGGCATGGACCATCCAACCGTTCAGAATCCAATCACTTGCAGGGTCTCTCCGGTCCACACGCAGATGGGGATGGGTCAAAACCTACAGCCCCAACACCTGACGACGGTGAACTGTGCAGCGGTACCCGCGCTCGAGGCAGCCGTGCAAATGAGAGAGTATGAGGCCAGTGGACCAGACATCTTGGGAGGACATGACCAGGTCCAGGTTCACTCTTCCACCGATAGGATGCTTTGAAGCCACTCTTTAGCCACGGATCTTAGCTCGGTAGTGCAGCAGTGGAGCAGGACGTGTGGCACCAGCGGGATGGTTCTGAGAGTGGTTGTCGATGCTTCTGAAGCTGTGGAGGGTGGAAGAATAAAACTCCAAGTGTCCAACCTACTGCGGGAAAAGCGCGATTATACTCAACTCTCTTTCTATATATACCCCCCCCAAAGATCTACAGTTTGTCTATCAAAACAGAGGTCATGTGAGTTATCTATGCAATACATATATATATATACATATGTGTGTACACATGCAATTAATTCATGTTTGGTGATCATTTGTGTAAAGATATCAAATGTTACATATATAACTTGTATATATATATACACTTTGATTCCACCTGGCTTTTGAGTGGGCCAATGCTTCCAACCTTCCCTTGTGGATCTGTAGTGCTGTCAGGCGCAAGAGCATGGCTGGGGGTCCACTGGGTTGGATCTTGTATGTGTCCTTGTCAAACGAAGGTGTGGCTACAATAGTCTATAACAGTAACAATCCATGCGTGGAATATTTAGCCGACATTGACCCACAAACACATCCTTAATATTCCAAGATCTACTGTAAGATGTCTTCGTCTCTTGTATATTAAAGATGGATTGCTTCACTTGATTAAAAGAATATGCCCGGTCAGTCATGGATTTGCTTTGGCTCTTCCGTCTCTTTTCTTCAGGCCTGGTGTCTCCAAACCGATGAGCAGATGGGCAGACTCATCCGCGGCCAGGACCGAGCTTTCTCCAAGTGCTCCACACTGCATGTATAGAATGACGATGAATGACCATCCCTTTATTCAATTCATAGGCCAATTCAACCATAATTCAATTATGTCTATATATATGGTCATACAACCATAATTCAACCATACTGTTTATGACCATATATAGATAGATAGATGGTTCAACCATCCCTTAAGTATATATAATATATATATATATATGCCGGCTGCGATTGGCGGCGGTAAGTGACCCTCCCTAAGTGGAGAGTTCATTCGGAGGGTCCAAATGTGGAGGGACCCCGGTGGGTGAATGTTTCCTCAGAGAGCTGCAAGCTATAGGATCGAGTTCTTACTTCTCAACGACAGGGTGGCTGTCTGGTTGGTCCATTTTTTGGTTGAACCCAGTCATGAATCAAGTGCGGACTTCGCGTAGGGTCGGCCTACCCTGGTTGGTCACTGAAAATGAATAGACTACGACTGTATACGAGGTTCACCTACCAGGGTGAAACAGGGTCCGGAAATTGATCCACAGCCAAGTGAGGTCTGAACAGGTTGTCAGTCAAAGACCCAAGACCCTCGAGCCGAAGCCAGACGCTTCCTCCATGTGGACATCAAGAACGCGTCCTCCATCGGTTTTTTGGGAGTTCCTATCAGACGACTGTCGTTAGCAATTAAAGATGTAACAATATATGATGTTCTCCCCGTTCCATCCTCGGGTGCGATGGCGTTCGGTTTGTCCAGGAAGAGGCGATGGCCGCGAAAAAGAAGCTCGCAACGCTGCTGGTCTCTTGGATGCCACGAGCCGGCGAGGGCGAAGTGGTGGACTGAACCGGTGGCGGAAGCGCTGCCATGCGGCCATGCGGCCATGAGCGGAGCAGCATGAGCAATCCAAATCCGAAGAATTTCGTCATGGTTTTGGTCAACACCCTAGGGCTCCTGGCCCACCTCCTGAGAAGATGGTTGGGGTGGGTGCCAGGGGGGTCTAACCACCAAACATGAGGATATGGGACTGGAGCCCAAACGGGACAAATAGGAACATGGTTTTGTATCAGCCTATCCCATTGGATCAATCAAGTTGCCACTATAAACAAGTTGCTTCAAGAGTCAACCATTAGACCTAGAACCCTGGTTCCTTCAAGGATTTCTATAGTGGTAACTGGGATCCACCGGGTATTATACTAGGTAAGATGAGATGGGAAAGTTATGACAGTGAGCAAGAAGAAGTCTTATGCGACAGTTTGGAGCTGTTGAGGTCCGGGAGTGCCGATTGCGATCTGGAGCTTGCTGTTGAGGCCCGGTAGTGCCCACTCCGGTTGGAGCTTGCTGTTGAGGTCCGGGAGTGCCAAAGACGGTTTGGAGCTTCCTGTTGCGGTCTGCAGGGCAACGACATTGGGCGCGCTGTGGATGGGGAATTTTGAGCACTTCGCTGTAAGCAGGGCTGCTGACATTGGGTGCGAGGGAGGTTTTGGGGTGTAGCAGGCGTTTGTGCAGCGCGGTCTGGAGCTGGCAAGCAAGTGAGGTGAGCAGGAGAGGACAGAAGGAGGAGAAGGAGAGGAGGAGAGGAGTTGCGGGATCTTGTTCTAGAGTCTAACAACCTTCACTTGACAGGTGGAGAATTCCTCAAAAGGACAAAGAAACAGGCAGATGAAAGAAGAAAAACATATGAAAACGAAAAGAACAACAACAAGGACAAGGAAAAGGAAATGAACAAGATACTGTATATAAAAACAATGAAAAGGACAAATACAGGACAGGAAAAGACAAGGAAAGAGAAATGGAAAAGCAAAGGACAAAGAAAAGGGAAAGGACACAAACACATAGGAAAAGAAGGATGCCAGAAAGGAACACGAAAAAGGAATCTAAAAGGAAAAAAAACTCGGAGAAGGACTGGCAACCTTAACTGATGCAACTGGAAAAAGAAACAGATAAGAAGCATAAGGAAAAGGAACAAGGAAAGACAATGACAATGACAAAGAAAAAGCATGACACAAAAAGAAAAAGGAAAACAAAACAGGGAAAGCTGTCCCGTCTCATATTGTCCCCGGTGGCACAGTTCCCAAAACAAAAGTCGCACGGCAGTTCCGGACATGCCAAACAAAGTTGCATTTTTGCAATTCCTGGACACATGAAATAAGTTTACAGTGAGATCGACAATCAAAGCCGGCGGGTGCGTTCCACCATGTTTATCGCATGAGCACCTCGTATGTACAGTATCATGTTTGGATTGGGATTGGTTTTCAAATTTCCACACAAGAGAACCTGTTTGCCACATCCCACATCATCCCACTGATGACCCTCCAACCTCACTGATGACTGAACTGACCACTGGTGGTTGAAGGACCAATTCCTGCACCACCTCAGTTGCAGAAGATCAATACTCTTTTGGTCATCTAATTTCGATGTACTTGCGGATTGACTCAATGAAACATCAGATGCAAACCATACTACTAAAACCTCAAACTGCTCCAGTTTCGGTCCCACTCCCCTGACCCCTCTTTCGGTCCCCCTCCCTCCCCAACATGCGCCACGCGCGATGAGGCCGGTCTGCAGAGCGACCGGGACGAGCACGCCGAGAGGGCCCTCAAGGCGGTCCACGGCGGTCCCAACGACCCAGGTGATGGATCAGAAGGAAGGTCTGAAAAAGAACTGGTCCTGAAAAGTTCCTGAAAAAGAGGGGGTCGTTGATGTATGTTTTTTCAGTAAAACGAAGTCTTTGACACCTGCAAGGCCCTTTTTTGGGGGGGGATTGAGGACCTTCCACTCTGGAAAGAGATTGACCTGGAAAATGATCCCAGGAAACGTCTTAGAGGTCAGTCAAATGGGCGGGATAGGACCCGACTGGTTCAACTTGTGGACAAAAGGCGGTTGCCGAAAGCCCAAAAGACTTTTGAATCTACAACGTGTATAACGTATTCTTTACGACCAATCATCCATCTGATCACCCCCCTTTCATGGGCGTCGTGAACCCAAGTGCAGATGGAAGCTAGATGCCACTGCGCGACAATGCACAATCCTCAAAGCTTTGGTCCTGTCACGAAAGACAGCCTGCCCAGCTGGATCACTTGCAGGTCGGATTGCCTTCTCCACTCAACAATAACAGGTGGACCCTTATCTTCCCAGGTAACTTAGGGGGGGGGACAACTCGAGTCTCGAGGAAGCCTCTTGGTCCAGTTGTTGAGGAACGGCATCACTGCAACCTTGTGAGCTAAAAGCATGAATTGGACTCATGAGCCATAATGAACCCCGCATAGTAAATGTTTTGAATATCTCAAGGTATGGACATATGAAATGATTGGAATGAATATGTGGTGAACATCATTCTCCATCCATTGTTGGGACCAAAAAGAGTAGTAGATAGATGAAGACAACTGCTGAATCAAGTACAAAATGGCAACATCACAGTCTTTAGCAGACCAAATCAACCAAACCCAGTGGATTTCTCCCTCTTTGGGCGCGTCTATTTGTTCGCAAGTCATTAGTCATCACACGCTGCTCAGGTTTGGGCACATACTCCATCTTGCTCTGTGTGTCTTGTACGTCTTGTAGATTTGCATCAGTGACACGATCCAGCTCGCCCTTCGGGTCCTTGTGGGGGAGCTTTGCAGCCAGGTTTGCATCAACTTCGTGAACAATGACCAGGATTGGACCACGAATGCATGTTCGGGGGCCCATTTGTTGGTGCTGTCGATGGTCCCAAACCGTTTTTCCTTGGTGCTGTCGAAGGTGTCGACGGATTCGGCGGCATCCTTGGAGGGAAATAGACAACTCTTCGAAGGGGGCAGGTATTTGAAGTCTGAGGGGGGCGCAGGGGTGTTTGGGTGGTCTGTAGATGAAAGCAAGGCGACAGTCGTTTCAGCATGGAGTTTACTTCATAAGCACCAGTCACAAGAAAGTGCCAGGTCTGTGACCTTTCTCATGCCGCGTTGGGTGAAGTCGTGCCGTCTCCTGCGGGCGTAAAGGGTGTTTTATTGTTCAAGAGTCAGGTTGGTTAGCGAGTGCTGGTAACCTGTCCATGCTTAGTTCACCTGTCCACTTCCCAAAAAGAGTTGGAGTGAACAAAAAAGAACAGTTCACTGTATCCACTCTGACCAACACCTCACATCGTTTCGATGGAAAAGGGTCCCGAAAGGAAGACCATGTTTCCTGCTTGAGTCACTCCTTTTGGGGACCTTTTGGGACCTAAAAAGACCTAAAACACCTGCCGACCTAAAAAGGTTTACTCCGCCACAACTCCGCTTCGATGTCCTAAAGGTCCCAGTTGGAGTCGTGTGTTTGGATTCTTTCTTAGCCAGTCAGCTTGTCGAGTCTACGCCGTAGACTCGACATGTGAAGCTCACCGACTTCGACACCGAACATGAGAGCCGTCTCCACTCGTTCGACACCAATGGTCCCGAGGCTTCCAGGGCTGGTCCTTTTGGACCAAGCGAGCAAGAGAGGCCTGGGTTGTGCGTGGTTTGGACCGAAGAAGAGAAGTCAAACGAGATCAACACTTTGTGCCGATCGAAGAGCTATTTTGGGGAAGAGGGTGATGTTGAGATTTTGGGCTGAGCAAGAGCTGGGCTTATTGCTTCTTGAGATCTCCCGCTTCTTGGGCTTGCACATTCCAAGTTTGAGGAAGTTAGGTGGTCCTTACAGCAATCCACAGTCGAAGGGTCATCAATATTGCTTTGTTCCCCTCTTGCAGGTTACCCAGAGTTGAGCCACAGAATTGATCTCAATGGGACACCTCTCAACTCAACCTGTGTGGGAGACCCCTCCTTCTTGAGATCCCCTTTGGCCTCAAACATGGGCTACCAAAAGGGTGCGGTCGTTTGTGACATGTTGTGAATGGCTTCGGGCAACTTGACCAAAAGGGTGACTTCAGAATTCAGCAGTTCCCTTTTTGGGTCAAGCGGTGTCATAAGAAGTCCTTCTGGTGCAGTTTCCGCCGGCCCAAAAACCTGCCTCGTAGATTCTTCAAGGAATGGTGCAAATGTTGTGCCGTCCGATTGTTGTGGGAAATGTGTGGCGCGTATATTTTTGCTGAGATCTATCCATAGCAACAAGATCAACAAGGTATCCGACGCCGTCCACTGAAAGAACCTCCTCGTGGCATGTTGACCACAAACCCAGAAAGGTTCATCAAATTTTGACGCCTACACACCCTGTCGCTACCAAGATGCTTTGGCTGCAGAAGCCTATAGGGAAACTGTAGTTGCTGCGCAGAGGTCTGACACCAGGAGGACTTCTTGAGTGTGTAAGAGGTTGAACAAGTAGTACCAGGTGTCTTCCATCGATTTGGACCGCCCATTCAGATGTTCGGATGAAGTTATTGCATTGGTATGGGATGTGTTGGGTACTCTCCACGCAGGAAGCGAGCATCACCAAGAGCTATGAGGAGCAGCCGAAGGGTCAGAAGTTGCTGAAGAAGAGACAGATCCTGACACCGTTCTTGATATCGATGAAGCCCAAAAGAACGGGGGATAGGTCCCAAAATTGGAAGAGACAGCATGAGGTGGGTGGAAGTGGTACAGTCAAGCGTTAGCAGCAGCATGCAACAGTTATAAATGTATCATTTCAGTAACTTAGGGACCTCACCAAAAATGCATTGGTTGTATGTTAGACAAATTTTATGCTTTGACCTGACACAAGCTCTTGGCCCCTTTGGCACACTGTTCTAACATGTTCTAAAAAGGGTGTCCCTTCGATACATCAATAAACGAGTCGTGATGCACAGTCTCCTCATTGACAAGTACTTGAAATGTTCTTTTTGACACATCCGAGTAACTATAGTGGGGGGTTGGGCATACGATCTTGAGAAGCACGGACTTGGCTTGATGTGGTCCAGCTGAGATTATTTTCTTTATATATGCAGTGGGTCAAAACATACTTCAACTCAAAACCGGCTAGGTTGACCATGTTTTGTGATCTATTCTTTCCATTTTCCCGAGTAAAAACTGGGGGGGTCTTCCTGTTTGGACCCACTGCCATGTGTCCTCGCTCCTAGCTGAAACATTCGGTCTCACGGTTTAAACGGAGAGGGTTTGCACCGTTGGTCAGAACAAGAACGAGACATAGAAGGCAGAAACGAGCCTGAAAAAAAGCGATTTGGGGTGGAAACGATGCGTCAAGATGACCGTGAAAACGTGGGATTCCTGTGCTCCACGTGATAGACTCACCCTTCGCTGCACTCGCATGTCCTTCGCATTTTCTGTGTTGCCAGCATGGCACGCACGCCCCTGCATGCCAATCCATAAACTATGAGGTCGACAAGTGGATCCACCTCGCATGTGACTGGATTTCTGTGTGGCAGATGGGAACCGTCATTCCCACCCCTTGGTTCCAGGACCGAATTGGACGCCTTCGTAGCAGACAAGAAGGTTACAGGCAGCTGGTATCGGCTGACGGTGTAGTTTTCAAGGTTGTTTTTTGATGGGATGGTTTTAGGATGGCATGCACAAGATGTGTTCGTTGATGGACAAGTGGAATAGGAGACATGAGATGACATGAGCCATGTTCTGTGCCCTGTGGGGCTTCTTTGTTGGACTTCTATGGAGATCAGGTTGTTCATCCTGGAGCCTGAAACAGGTCCAGGGTAGGCCAACTGGTTGGTCTCCTGGTGCCAAGACCCACAGCCATATGTTCCCATAGGGCCGGGCAGAATGAAATCCGTCGAAAAGAGTTCGAGCTGAGACAGCTTTCTCACACCCCAGACATCCCCAGTCTTTTCACTCACCATGATGTATCGCAAAATGAGATGAATGTTCAACTATATTCCAACATACATAGTTCTTGTTGCGATGTGTTTGTCTTGAGGATTGCAGTGCATTTTGCTCTACTGACCTGAATAACTAATTTAACAATTTGAATTTATGGGTATTACGGTATAAGACTCGGTATAACTTAGCAACTCCAACTCAAACTATGACAAAATCAGGAACAAACAGACCAGGTGGAATGGATTTGTCATCATGTCGACCAGTGCAAGTCTCATGTCCTCAAATCACCGGCTGCAAAAAACACCGCCCCTTAGATTTAAGGGATTTAACTATATATATTCACTTACTTCACACATCTATGAGCCACCGGGTAATGTCGAGACCCAACCAAGTGACTGGAATTCGAAAAGACCTCTCTCCCACTAGCTTCGCCTGTTCGCTGTTCGCTGTTCGCGTCGCCGTTGACGAGCCGCGGAGGCAAAGCTCCCTCGCTTGCTTGCATAGCTTGTTCGAAAAGAAGGTGCGGAAGGATCGTTGAGTCTGGGAAAAAAAAAAGCCCAAGTCTAGATCATGTTTATAGATCTATAGATGGCATATATTTATACCTACACCATCCTACACCAGGTGTTTCGCACATCAATGCAACGTATAGATAAATGTATACATATGTTCAGGGTTTGGTGCAATTTGATCATTGGATCTACACGGCCACATGTGCCCGGAAAGAAGATGTGTGAAAGCCGTCCAGGTGGCAGTGGCCAATCCGATGGCCTCTTGATTTCCTTGGCTGGTTGATGACAAGCGAGGGGATAGCCCTGAACATCTTCACAGCCTTCGGTATGGGTTGGG
This sequence comes from Durusdinium trenchii, assembly GCA_963970005.1. Classification (NCBI taxonomy): domain Eukaryota; class Dinophyceae; order Suessiales; family Symbiodiniaceae; genus Durusdinium; species Durusdinium trenchii. Next base: position 495,148 of record CAXAMN010022361.1, on the reverse strand, counting down.
CTACGCATCGACCGAAGTTCCAGGCATCGACCGAAGTTCCAGGCAAGAAGAGATGGAGAAGCAAGTTCGCCGCAGAAGAAGCCGGTGAATACCTCAAGCTTCATGGTGTCATTGACCTCTAAAGAGCTTAATGTAGACTCTTGATTAATCAGCCCCCCTTTTGAAGAGGATGTTCAATTCAATTGGGGCGGCTTATGTACCTCAAGAGTAGTCTACATTAGCTTCCTGGTGCTGACCTCCCCCGTTTGTGCTTCAAACCCGATCTCCGATCGGATCTTCACCCAACCGGGGCACTGAGCTCGCTCGCTCGCTGCTCGGCGTCAACGGCTCCGAGCTTCGCGGACGCCTGGACGCGACGCGGAGGCCAAGATGCAGGAGATAGAATTGCAAGCGCAGGTCATTAAGGGCTGGCACCTTGGCAGCAAATTCCTCCCACCGTGCGCGTTTTCGCTTTGCGAGGCGTCTGTTCTCTGCGAGGGGTGGCCACGGCTGCTCCGCTGGCCTGAACAGGTGGGTTGCCGAGTAGGAGCGCTTGACAAACTAATAACTAAATTAAAGCAAAAGAGCTTTTCTTCCGCCAGTGGCGGAAGGTTGATATCCCGAAAGGCGCATAGAAACCACCTTAGGTTGTACGTCTATAGTCTATATGATCCTATATTACTATATATATATATAGATGAGTGTTGCTTCGCGGTGGGTGCGGCGAATCCCCATGGATTATTGTGGATTGACATCATGTCGCGAAACATGCAGGTGAGAGGTGAGGGTCATAGATTGTCTATATTCAACCCGTAACTATAAGGTCGTCACACTGAAAAGGTGCAGCTTCTGGGGCGATGGCCTGGTGGCCAGGCTCTTTGTCGAACACCCCTATGCCGCAGCGCCGAGTTCCCAAGTTTTGCCCACGATTTTGGCGGGCTTGGTGCTTTTACTCTGGCCTAGCAGACCCAGCGGTGGCGTTGCTGTTCATGGTTCATCTACCGGGTTTCCAAAAGGCTTCACTCAAATGCTGTGGGTGAACATGTTTTTTGCCCGGTCGAGTGAGTTCGGAGCAGCTTTGTTATGGCTATATAGCCCCAGTCCTTATAAGTTGGGATAGATGCTGGTTGGGCCTGCAGGCCTGCAGGCGGCCTGCAGGGGGCCAGATGTTTGTTTTGTTTCTGCTAGCACTTCGGAAGGCGTTCCACACCGACTCGCGTTCGCCCACCCTTGGCAGTTGTTTTGCAACTGAGGTACCATGCCCTTCAAGAAAGGAAAGACAACGACTCGCTGTCCGGACAGGCGAAGACCGGTCTCTCCATCGTTCGGCCGCTTTCCTGGTGTCCACCACGGCCGTCCGGGCGACCGCCACCGAATCGAATCGCTGAATGAATCGCTGATCGTTTGAACGACGGACTTAACTGGTACCTTTTTGGAGGTTTTTCGCCGGATGGGACCCCCCCAAATCATTCTGGAAGATGACATGTCATGTTTCATGTTTGCCTTTGTGGATGAATCCATGGGATGGAGTTGTCACTCAGTCACGTAACCCTTTAATACACGAAAGATTTGCAAAAACACGTGTTCTTTCCATTGGAATGAACAGGGGGAAGTCATCAAGTCTAGCGGCTAGCGAGCAATCACCCTTTGTACAACATCAACGGTCCCCCCCGTGAAATGTTGGACTGATGTCTTGGTGCTTGGACTGATGTCTTGGTGGTGTCTTGGATCGCGGACGGTAGATCAAAGATCTCACCAGCTATACAGAGTGAGAAGCCTGGGAAGCACTGGAACTTTGCCTTGATCTCTTTACTCGCGAACTACGAGTTGTGTTCCTTCAATTCCCAACCCTGGCACTCCCACAGACTGGAATCCGACCCACAGACTGGAACCCTATCGGTCGAAGTCCTGGCACCACGAGGACACCCAGTGCCGTCCCAAATCCAGAGTGGAATCAGTATTTAGTACCAGGAGTCACAAGACGGGGTGGTTTTCAGTCCCATCCAGTGAGTGGATAATGGGCACCCCTATCATCCAAGTTCGGCACCCCGTCTTGTGACTGCTGGCATGTTCTTCATTCCCCAGAACTGCAGCAGCTCTGCAGCTCTGCCCTCCCAGACAGCTCCCGTTTGGGCGGCGCGACCTCGAAGCTCGCCCAAGCGGACGGCACCACCTTGCGCCGACCAGCGCCCGCTGGAGGTGGATGCGATGAACTCGCGCTTGGCGTCGATTCAAGGTGCTCAGAAGGAGACGACCAAAAGGGCTAGGGCCCCGGCGGGCCCCGGCTCCAACCAATGGCCTGAGTTGGCCCCAACGAAGGAGACGTTAGATTCTCTCACCTCGCCTCGCTTGGTCCGGAGAGACGAGCTTTTCTTCGGCGCTGGGAGTCGGAAGATCGGAGAGAAGAGCCTTCTTGTTTGGGGGGGACAAGGAGTGCGCACCATTTGGTTTGAAGGATACGGCACCACGGGAATTCCAGGAACCAAATGTGGAGAACGAGAGAAAGATGGCAGTTTTTGCGAAAGAAGCTGCATAGATGGATACGAGGTTTTGCGACTGTGAGCCGGTGTTGTTTTTGTGGATTTGGGAGGAAAGAAGTGGGACGGAAGAAATGAGGACTCAGACTCAGGGTGTTTGTGAGTCTACTGTCCCGTGTCCCACAATAAACACCGCACCTTCAGCAGAAAACACCCGACGTGTTTTTGCACTTTGGATCATCTTCTACCCAAGCAAGACAGTGAGGTCGTCGACCGGATGACCAACAATGTTTCAATGAGCCTCTTAGCGCAAGCTGTGGAAGGCCCAGACCTTAGCAAGCAAGAGCTGTCTCGGACGGCGCAGAATGGGATGGTAAGATGTTCATCAATTGAAGCAGAGATGGTGGCAGTTGAGACTCAGTTCATGGAGGTAGGGTGGCAGTTCCCAGAGGTAGAGATATACATTGTCTATGTGGGCTTGGGCTCGCAGCCAATTTTGTGGATGGCATGTTGCCGCTACTCAAATTGGGCTGAATACGCCTGCAAAAAAAGGACAAGCTGAGAAAGTTGTTTGGTGTTTCAGAAGTACCTGGGCTTTTCAGGGATAAGCAGGAAGAGTTTCATCCTGAGGATTGACGAACTGGTTCAACTCAACTTCAAGACTCAAGACACCTAAACTATTAGGTTGCCGTTTGGAAACCACCTAGGCTGGCATGGGGAGGTGCAAGAGAGCAAGAAGTACAGCGTCTTCCCGACCTGCTTGGGGGCCTTCTTGGGACCGTCGCACGTTTGTTTCCTTGGGTGATCCATGTGGGGTAACGCTTGGATATTTTGCGCGTGGTGACTGGCATTTTGTTAGCTTGTTTGGTAAATATATGTAAATAATATTGAGTAATTGTAAATATGTGTGGAGCTATGTTAGATTGGGTAGTCATGTGAATGTGTAATATAGAAATCAATATATGGAAGTTTGATAAAGTCAGCTTGGTGGAGCACCTCTTGCAGGCAGGAATAGCACGGGCCGTTCGGTTTCTCGAGCTACTGCGCCAGGAGATGAATAAGCTGATCCTTCAAGCTCAGCGACGTATACACGACTACCTGAAGGCGTCCCCGCCTGGGCAGGGCGCCGATGCCATCACGTTACCATCAGCGGAATCCAGGAATGGACCTGGCTGGATTGCGTGTCCAATCCAGTCAAGATCGGGCGATGTTGCGCGCGGCGAACTGCCGAACAAGAGGTTGTAACCCAGCTCAAGAATGGACGTGTATTTGAATAGGGAGACCCCCAAGAAATGGGTAAAATCAAGAATCATTTGCCTCAAATATCCGGCTCTATCCGAAATTACATTTGAGCAACGGTGTACACTCAAAGATCGTGTTTACAAATTCATTCGCACGCAGGGAGGTCTTGATAATCTGCCGGACCTCTTCCCCAATTAGATGCTTGAACATCACTGCATATGCTGTTTGTCCACCACCCTTCGTGGCCATACATGCCAATTCGTAGGAAAAAAACACATAACACGTTGAAGCACCCTGATCCATCGTACAGTGCTAGGTGGCATTCACCCCAAGCGTCACATACTGGAAGGGACTTTTCTAGGGCGGGAAGGGACTGATGGGACATCCGTCCGCTTGACATCGTGTTACCCCCAAGAAATGGGTGTTGGTCTATTTCTTTCGAGGGAGTCTTTTGATGTCTTTTGGAGGTCTGGTCTGAAAGTACACCCATTTCTCAGCTTTATAGAAGCCGCAAGCGGCTAGACCGGTGGAGAAAGGGAAGGAACAATCCGAAAATGCTCGGATTCTTCACTGTATAGAGATTCCTAAAACAAATAAGAATCCATTGCCTGAAAGGTCTCTAAACCCGTGGTGAACCATCCGATAGAGACGTGTTTATTTTTTCTAATACCTGATCGGTCATGATTCAATCAACGGAGGGTCACCACTCTTACTCCCTAGGGCTCCAACCATATCCTCAGCAGTGGTTGGACCCCCCCTGGCACCCACCCCAACCATCTCCTCAGGAGGTGGGCCAGCCCTAGGGACTATCTCCCTTCGCGGCATCACTTCTACCCCGGCCCGGTCTCGGTCCACGGCTGGGTCGTCAGGACAAGAACGAAGCGTCCCTCAAGGCGGAGAGCACGACGGTGGATGACAGCAACAGGGAGACCCCCAGTTCGACCAGCTCGAAGAAGGAGAATAGACTCTATGAAATTGGGGGAACCGCAACAGACCCAACAAGCAAGAACAAGACTCTTTTTCCGGTGGACACAAAGCCCCCATCGAGTCTTTGGCTCCTAAGTGCTTGCCTTGAGTCGAGCGTGGGCGTCCAGTGCATTTTCACACCGGCCCTACTCTAACGGCCAAGCGAGACCAAGAGAACGTCATGCGTGGTGCACTGGGTTCTATGGCCTGTCTCGGAGAGTGACCAGTAACCGGTATTGCAAACACATCTAAGGAAATCCGAGTTCATCTTTTTCGTAAGGGGGTCCGCGATCATGTTATCACCAGCAACCCAGCGTAAAGAACCCCCTGATCTATAGAGATCATCCTTTAGTATGGCTATGTCTATAGCCGTTCTCTTGTCCTCTACTTGAGAGTAGGTGCACACCAGCTTGTTGATGCAGTCGTATAGCGACCGAGAGTCAACTACTGAGACATAGGGGATGGCTGCCAGATGCCGCTCCCAATCCTTGGATTCCATGGTCGTGCCCATCAGTTCGAGCAGGAGGTAGCGGTGCCAGTGGATATGGCCAATGCCATGGACTAGCGATTGGCATTCTGCGCTCAGGGTGTTGACTGTCTTTCGTTTGAGTTTTGTTGACTTCCATGAAGTCACGGAAACCATGTGAGGTCGATCTTCGGTTTCCATTCTCTTGTCATAAAAGATCATCACATAGCCTCCTTGGCTGCTACAGTTGAGGAGCTTGAGGAAGGTGTCGTTGATCTTTCCATGTTCCAACTCATGTCCTGGAAGCTGTTTGGTGAAGATGGTTTTTCCAGTCCAAGGGGAGTCCGACCAAGTTCGGACACTATTTCCTTTTGTCCATTCATCTTCTAGAACTTCTTCATTCGCTGTCATCGTTCTGCGACCTGGTTGTAGGTCATGAAGATCTGGTCCTGGATCGGCTCCTGGGTGGAATAGGACCCTCCTGGGAGTAACATGATGTCGAATCCAGTGTGATGGTTTCTCTTCCCAGTAGTCCTGTGAACTAGCTTCCAGTTGGTCTTGGCTTCTAGCGTTGGACCATGAAGCGTCGGTCGCAACTCCGATTCGCAGGTTCTCTGGCGGAATCGGCATAATCTTGATGCCGCTCGAGGGATGTTTTCTAGCCTCCTGAGTGATGGAATTGGCCTCGATGATGTCTTTGATACGAGGCTTTGGAAAGACCTGTTGGAGCAGAGCCACTCTTCCGGCCAGGTCTGGCCTGCTTTCTTTGGCGAGCCAGGCTAGGGCTCCAACACTGGCGCGGAGCTGCGTGATTTCCTTGTCGTCACAGAAGGTGTATCTCTTTTTCTTTCGTTGTTTTTCCAGGTTGATCTCGAAGAGCTTCTCCTGGATGTAGTTCTCCTGGTTCACGGTGATGCTCGAGTCCTCTTGTTGGACGAACATTTTTCCAGTAAATTTTCCAGATCCATATTGGAATTTTCCAAGCTTGTACTTTGCCTTGATCTGGTCCATAGCCTTTTGGTGTTCTTCGTCGCCTCCATGTAGAAGGTCATCCGTAGCGACCGCAATGATGCCGCTGAGGACCGGCTTACCAGTAAGGGGACTGGCCCGATGTTTGTAGTAGATGCACGGATCTGCCAGTGACTGCTGGTATTGTAGTTGGCTGGTCAGGAACTTCTTGAGGTGATTGTACCATACCAATGGGCCATCAGTGAGGCCGTAGCAAACCTTTTCAAGTTTCAGGAGTTGGCACGGTGCAACTCCAGGGATGCCTTCGCGAGGTGGAGTTGCATAAAGTAGTCGTTCAATCGCATCTCCACTATGGAAAGCTTGGGTGAAGTCCAAGAAGCCGAGTTTCCAGCGATGACTGGCCACCAGTTGGGCGACCATGAGAGTTCCTTCTCTGGTAACCTGAGGTGTCGTTGCCTCGATGTCCTCGGAGCCTTCTTCGCTAAACCCTTTCATCACATGTCGGGCTTTGGCCTTGCAAGGTTCTTCGGAATCCCAGTCGAGGAGGATTCCTTCCTGTTTGGCTGGTTCTACTTCGTGAGGTTCCAATGGTTTTGGAGTCAGTACCAATCGACTTTCCATGATTCGGTGTGGCATGGTTTGTCGAACCTTTGCTGACTCTTCTGGGGAGACAATGGAGTAGGCGCCAATGTTGATGTTGTTGTTGAATTCTTTGCCGATTGCCGCCTTGAAACATTTTTGGTTCTTGAAGCTCAGTTCCTGAAAGCGAACTTCCTTTCTCTGTCTTGTTTTCATCAGGTTGTCAACCTTGTTCAGGTAGATCTCCAGGTATTCATGTCTCAATCTTTTTAATGGCGGTTGTTCTTGGGCTTCCCCTTCATCATATTCTCTTTTGTTGTTCTCGTCCACGTCGGGGTGTTCTTCTGGTCGTTCTTCTGGTACCTCTTCAGCAGGTCGTTCGTCATGATCTGGTTCTTGTAGATCTTCTGCTTCTGGTGGTTGATGAAGGTTCTCTTGTGGTGCCTTTGTTCGGTATCTTTTTGCTGGCGGAGGGTATCCCAGAGGTTCTTGAAGCCCGTCTAAGATTGGAGCTATCGGAGGTGCACTCGGTTCATCTTCAGGAGGTTCGGATGGCTCGTAGTCCATGTCATCTAGATCCCCATCTGCTAGGTCAGGAGGTAGAGGCTGATCGGATAGATCTAGGAAGCCTCGAACTGGTTCAGTGTTGAGATCCTTTTTGACATTGACAATGTCGTCAAGCCATCCCGAGAGAGCCATGTTCTCTTCAGATGATGCTCTCCGAAGACGCTCCGGACTCGCCTTGACCAGGTTTGACTGGTACGCTAGCCAAATAGTGCTGGGCTGGTCGATCATGATGATGCGAGCTGGTCCCTGCCAGTAGCCTGGTTTGAACTTGAGCTTTTTATCCGCTCCCATTCGATAGAAGTAGACAATCTCACCGATGTCGTAGTCCAGGATCGGTCTTGGTCCTGATGAAATAGCTCTCCGCAAGGCGTTGTCTGCATCGGCTTCGATGAAAGCTTGAGCTGCAGCCTTCCGAAGCTTCATGGATCTTTCAATGCTGAGGTCGCCGATCTTCGGCACTGGAGCGTCTTCTCGATGTCGATGTCCGTCATCTCCATTTAAGAGTCCTCCTGGTAGGAAGGGGTTGAATCCCAAGACACGTTGACATGGGTGATGCCTCTTTGATGAGGTGCTTCCACAGCAGCTGGGTCGATGTAGGTCCCATCCTGCTCAACCTGTTCGGCGAAGGTACCACGAAACTCACGTCCCAAGTCTAATGCCATTCTTTTTGGAGGCCCAAATAGTCTCAACCAGTGCCTATAGGCTTCTCGAACTTGTCCTGGTTTCTTGTTAGGCAAGGGGATCATGAGTTGGAATTTGCTTGACCAGTCTATCACATTAAGTGCTGGTCTGGAGCGATTGCCCAAGGTTGGCAAGAAGACCACATCCACTCCGACACATTCGTTGAAGCTGAGCTCCTTGGGTGGAGCACTTCGTCGTGCGGGTCGAACTTGGGCATGTCGTTGACAGACACTGCATTTCAGCCGTTTTGCTGCTTCAATGACTTCCGGTTTTGCCTTGGCATATCTAAGTATGCGTACAAACCGATCTGGGCTTGGATGTCCCATTCCAACATGTGCTCGATGTAGAAGTCGGTCCATGGTGAAGCGACGTTCGAGAGGGAGTGGAGCATTTGTTCGTTCATCGCTTTCCGGTTCAAGTTCTCCTTGGTCACCGTCACCTTGAAGTTCTTCAGCATGTAGTTCCCAGGTTGGGCCAGGTAGAACACTTTCGACTTGGTCGGGTCGTTCCGGATCGACTTCGCTTAGATGAAGTTCATGTCCCGGTACTTGTTCAGCCTGTAGCGTAGTTTCCTGGTCTTTATCCGGTGAATGTCCTGGATGGAGTTCAGAATCGACCATCAGTTCTACTGCCAACAATGAGTTCAGGCGATCATTCTCCAGGAACATCTGTTCGGAGGTGATGGTATAAACCTCAGCTCCAATCGATCTTGCGTAGGCAGCCAAAATGGCTTCCCGAAGACCTTCCGGATAGATTTGTGCTTTCTTGGACTTGGTGCCACCAATGATGACTTCGTGTTGATGGTCGCCAGGGCATAGGGCGTCTAGAGCCTTGGCGATCTCCGGGCTGTTGGTGGCAAAGCCAGTCCGTTTTCTTTGGGGTTGGCCAGATTCTCCACGGAGTCCATATTGGCATTGGTCTGCCTTCGTGTACACTACGTTCGGTTTGGAAAGAAGCTGCTCCATGGCACGGTGTTTCCAGGAGGATGCAGCGTGGGGATGTTCCAAGAGGAACTTGATGCCCAAATTATCGCATAATTCGCACAACTGCAGTGCAAACAGCAAAAGTTGCTCCCCTTCCGACTTTCTCTTTAGATACTTTTGAAGAAGAGCAGGAACGCGTTCTCGTTTGTTTTTGGAGAGGTTTTGCAGCTGTGAGTACATTTCACATGGTGGTGCGTTGCAAACGAGTCCAGGCCTAACATCTTTCACATACTGCAAGACTTCGTTTCGTTTGTTTGCCTTCAACAAATCACAATCCAACTTCAAATCAAAAGCACGGCCAGGATTGAGATTGAAGCGATGGGCAATTTCACCAAAACAACCAGGATTATAGATTTCAGCAACCGTTCTGAGTTGTTTATGAGAGAGTCCCATGATTTCAGCAATCTGATGTGTTCTTTTCGATCCATTAGGGTGCAGGGTGAACTCCTTGCAAAGGTCATGATTAAAGCTCCGAATCCAGTCTCGCAGTGTCGCATCTCCATCATGCGTTTCTGCGAGAATGTACTGGATCTGTTTCCAAAAAGCCACAGCCTTCTTCAAGGCTGCCCTGAGCTTTCTTTCAAGCTTTGGGGTCACTGGCTTGAAGGGCCCTTCATTCGGCGCCAGCGCAGGAAGTCCATGAAGTCCTGGTAGTCCTCTGGTTCGGTCATCCCTTCCTGAGGTGATGTTGGCGTCGGAGTTGAAGGACGAGGAAGTGTCTCTGATGGGCTGCTGGGAGACACCGTCTCCGTGACAACCGCTTTCTTTTCCTGTCTGATCACCTTGTTGCAGTAGCGGCAGGTCACCTTGGTCAGGAAGGCATTGGATCCCTTTCGATGCGTGGCTGAGTGCGGGCAAATTTCCTGAACCATCCCCTCCAGCACCTCGGCATAGGACTTGGGCTTTTCGCCTGGCTGCTGGCGGTACTTCCAGCTGGTCACATCTTTCAATGGCTGGCAAGGGGTCCATTGTTTGAATTCGCACTGTTGTCCTGGGTACTTCGGGCATCGGAAGTAGATCTCCTCCTCGTGGTTGACCTCGGTGCTCAGATGAATCTTCACCTGTAGGCCGCATCGGCAACGAGGTCGGGGTCCAGTCAGCATCTCGATCCCCGGCAGGCTGTCGATCTGGTCGCAGCGCTGAGTTCTCACCAAAGTCTCCTTCTGAACCTTCCTCTGGGATCCGTCCGAGCGTTGTTCCGGGTCGCTGATCACGATGAAGGTGTCCGATAGTTCGCCGCGACGATTCATCTCGTCCTTGGCCATCTTGGTCACGTGGTGGAGCTCCTCGTCGGACATGTTCTCGATCAGACGCGCTAGAACCCGGCGTTGGGATTGTGCTCCCATGATGGTCTCCAAGAGGTGTTCGAACAGGTACTGAAGGGGCATAAGCACGACCAGTAGCCGACGGGTCAGTTGAGTCCAGGCTTTCACGGCCTTGTCCTCCGGGTTCGAAGTCTCCGGTGGAGCATGTCGGCTGCGCTTCTGGCCGGTGTTCTGCATGGCAGGCGGAGGAAACGGGTGAGGTCGATGCTGAAACGTCTTGAGTTCTGTCAGGCTCCGGCGGTTTCATGCACTGTTCGTTCAATTTCAGGACCTCGAATTCCGGAAGCGAAGTTCCTAAATCTTCTGACTGGGCTCTTTGGAGTGCGGTCAGTTGGAGTTCCGTAAACTGTTGAAGTGGAATTCGAAGTGCTCCGGTTGGTCCAAGATGTAAGGGGACTGGTTCGTGGTTTCCACGAAGTCGAAGTTGGAGGCCTTTCTCAAGACACAACCCTATGTCACCATGACAATGGAGGAGGAAGCTGAGGGACAAGAGGAACGGTGCGTGGGTGCTCTCGTCGCTGTCGAAGACCGCTGGTTTCAGGAGACTGCCTTTCGCTCCCAGTGAGCTGGGTACATTGGCTACCCGGGTGGTAATCGATGTTTTGTGAACGCTCCTGAACTTGTTGGTCTCGGGGTGAGTGGTGATCTTCAGGCCCTGTGGTAGATGGTCACTGAACTTCCTCAGGGTCGTGGCTCCAATTGCCAGTCTCTGGCATCCAGTGTCGACTGTGGCGCAGGTAGCGTCATCTGGGGTTGACTGGGAGTACTGGGATACCAGATCGCAAAACATGTTTTCATAGAAAAACAAGCTATCCACACCAACATGACCAATCTCACCCATTCCCAAACCCAAAACCGTGTCACTCTCCGTATATGACCGAGCGGTCAGGCCGTGATTCGAGGCGGGGACTACATCTGTACAGTCCGGCTGGCCTTCGATTGAAGTCCTCAGGATGAGCGGCTCAGGTGTTCTTGTCCCTGTCATCTCAAAAGGCGAGGAGCTGGTTGGTCCATGGCTGGAGAGATTCTTGTCGATGAACTCTTCCTTCTCCAGACTGCCCACAAAATGCACCTCGGGTGTGCTTTCCAAAAGGTGTGTCTCGTTTGTTCGAGACGCGCTCATCGATGAGGAGCTGCCTGGTTTCATGGGAGGGTTCTTGCAATCCCGTTTCCAGTGGCCGATCTGACCACATTGTCGGCAGCGGGTCCTCTTCTGCAGCTCGGCAATCGTTACGGAGTAGGATCCAGGTCGTAGAGGTCGATCTCGATCTCCCCGATTCAAGCTGAAGTTTGGTCGTCGACCAGCTCCATAGCCTCGGGCGAGTTCCTTGGTTTTCTTGTCCTTGATCGACTGTGTATAGGTCTTCTTCTGCTGAAGGTAGGTGGAGAGGATCTCTGCCGCCTCGGATTCGCTCAGGGCGGTGTCTTCGGAAGGTCCTTCGTCCTGGAGCTCCATGATGTAGTGCTCGATGTTGTCGATCTCCTCCTGGTCGGTGCCATTACCTTCAATGACCTCCTCGGTGGCATAGACTCCGTCATACTCAGTATGGAAGGCGCCGGCTGCCTTCTTCCGGTCGGCCCCAAGCTCTGAGGCAGACAACTTTGTTTCATTCTTTCTCAACCAGCTCTTGATGGAACTGGGCTTGATGCAGCCGTGGGTGTAATTCAACAAGGCCTTGGTATCGCTCTCGGTCAGCTGCAGCCCGTTGATCATCAAGAAGCCTTCATACTCGGGTGGAAGCACGATCTTGTGTTGTTGAACTTTCCGAATGGCGTTGTCCCACTTGGCGAAGTACTCCCTCCAGGACTCTGTCTTCTGCCTCCGGAGGTGGTAGGTGATGCGGGACATGGCCGTCAGCATGTGCTCCTGCTGGTCATCTCCGAAGCGTTCAGGCTTATCCATGTCTTCAAGAAGACGTTCAGCACCTCGTGGATCTCCGAGCCAAACAGGATCTTTTGCCCAGTGCTTGTAAAGCTCGAAGGGTGCTCCTGTCAACATCTTCAACAAGAGAGGCCCTCGCGACTTGGCCTTGTCCTTGGTCGTCGCGATCCATAGTTGGGCCTTGATGTGATAGTCCTCGAATGGGGTCTGTCCATCCCATGATGGTGGAGGTCCGCGGAAGCCCCTCTTCCTTCTCCACTATCATCACCTTCTTCTTCTTCTCGCTCACGACGGCGCCTATGACGTGTCGGACCGCGGCCTTCTTCTCTCTCCATCTGGAGAAAGCGTTGGAACCGAGCGAAGGCTTCCCGGTCACTCCCTAAAACGTCCTGCGCGCCCTGAGCCCCCGTGGAGCCAGCAGCTGGCGAGCCGCCGCCTGGCGGTTCATCCAAGTCGCCATCCGAAGGTGGAATGGCCTGTCTATCGGCCATTCAAAAACCTAGACGGGATGGGGGCTGGTGACCACCAAGAAAAAGAGTCGAACCCAAACCAGCCCGGTCGGAACCGGGCTCCGCTACCACTATGAAATTGGGGGAACCGCAACAGACCCAACAAGCAAGAACAAGACTCTTTTTCCGGTGGACACAAAGCCCCCATCGAGTCTCTGGCTCCTAAGTGCTTGCCTTGAGTCGAGCGTGGGCGTCCAGTGCATTTTCACAGACTCAAATAGACTCAAAACTGCTTGGGGTCGGCACGACTTGCGGACCGTCTGAAGGGGCGTCTCAAAACCGAACCTCTGCTAGTACTAAACATACTGGTACCACACCCCTTATTAACCTCGCTGTAAAACTCACATGGACCCTGGTCAGACTCGCCCATGTCACCCGGATCCATGTGAGTTTTCGGGTGTAAAAGATCTGGGCGGTGGACAAATGGAGAGATAGAGACTCCTCCCATCCTGGGTGGTGGTTACCATTTTGATGTTCAAGCTTTAACTTGACATGATGGATCCCACTGACTAGACTAGACTAACATACATATATACTTATTATATACTTATAAGATATATATATATATACTTATACAATATATACGTATGTGTTTCAAGTGAGTTGAATTCCCGAGATAGGTTTCAGTTGGAAAAAAAGGGAGACTCCCTTCTGGCCCTTTGGCAGCAACCCGCCGGCAGCAACCGTTTCGTCAAGGGTGGTCGTCCTCGCTGCTTGTTTCGTCAAGGGCGGGGACCTCCAACAACCATATCTAGGGCCCCCCGAAAAACCAGCGATGACCTGGTTGAATTATATAAGGTCCCCTTGGTGCAGCTCATTTGGGGAAGGGAGAGGCCCCATCGACCCAGAGAACCTATCCCTGTTCTGTGCCAGAAGCCCAGCTGACTCAGCTGACCGTTGGATCCTGAAGACTTGGGTCTTATGCTGGGTACAAATATTCTTAAAGTACTCTGAGAAGGAAGACCCGTGGTGGAAGACCATGCTCCGAATGCCAACCAAGGCACCCACAAAAAATGCGTCTCCTCACGTCTGCAGAGTTTTTGGATGTTTTGGGTTGGTACCAGCAGAGGTTGAAGAACCCTATAGACTATCCTACAGGTACCCCTGGTGACGGGTCCTATTTACGGTCACTTAACATCTGTTGGTCTAGCCTTTTCCGGGTGTCAAGGGTCCGGCAGATCAGTCCCCCCACAGCCAGATGCGACCACTGACTCGGTGCGATGGCGATTCGTTCAACGTCAAAAGCACACATGGCTCGGTGCGTCCTGCGTACGACTGGAGCCCTACTGTATTGAAGATGCTTTAGAGTCCCAGTCGGTACCGGTGGAATTCACCGTTTGAGTCTATACTCTATATCAAGACGTCAGCTGCATCAAGACGTCAGAACGGAAGCCCAGCCACAACAGCCCCTCACCATCACCGGAACCGGGACACCGTCCGTGTCGTGGATCCGTGCGGATGACGGGAGGCTCAGCTAGCAGTGGCGAGCTTTCGTTCCCCTTCCGGGCCTGCAATGTCGGCACATGTATACATGGCTTTAGCAATCGATTTGTTCTTTGTTTGAATTCCCTCATGACATCTCATGACTCATGAGTGAGTTGGTTCGTTGCTTCCAGGTCCGTGTACATCGTGTACTATATAGTATATTTCACTCCGCGACTGTCACTATATAGATACGATACATATACATCTACCAGGAGTCACAAGATGGGGTGCCGAACTTGGAGGATAGGGGTGCCCATGATCCACTCACTGGATGGGACTAAAAACTACCCCGTCTTGTGACTCCAAAAACATTCCAAGGTCTCTTATGAAGTGAACTTGTCATACCAACCCTGAAAGCCTGCCCTGTTGGACACCTCTCTCGAAACAACGACAACGCTTGGCCGCGAGGTGCTGAAGATGGCACTCGGGGGGTTGCGAGTCCAATAATATCACGCAGGCGCGGCGAGGGCTTCGAGGGGTTCGCCCCGGGCCGACTGCCATGTGTCTTGCGAGCAGAGGGCGCTGCTATGCCGTGGGCTGCTAGTGGTACACTTGGGAAGTAGTTCTTTGTTCTACTGATTCTAATGGGCTACTGGTAGCGCTGTGCCACAAACATCGGAACGCACTTCTCCCGGCCTCCCACTGGATGGAACAATCTGAAATTTTATCGAATGGACCCTGCCCAACGGCTTCATTGGAGCAATAGCTATAGCAGCTATAGCTGTATGACAATTCTTGGATGATCCCATTGCATTTGTGCCGAAATTCTGCAACCGATCAAAGAACCGATCAACAAAACACTCCTTCAGTGAACGAATCTCTCGTGCAGGCGTTTGCGTGCTGGAAGTCCCATGTCCTGAATACCAAGCAGGAGGTGACGGCACAGTGTTCGGCGCAGTGTTCTTGATTTGCTGTGTCCCCTTTCTCTTTTGTGGCGGCGCAGAAGCATCGCAGAAGCGATGGCGGCAGTGTTTGGCCGAGAAACGAATCGGCCACTGATGGCGGGCCACTGTGCGGGCGGGCCAGGAGTGGCCCTGACCCACAGCGTCACAGGGAGTTGTTTGTTTCTTTTTTGGATTCCCCATCGAAGGCTACCGGCTAGACCGAAGGCTGCTTGAAGGAAGGAAGGAAGGCAGTTTTTTTGGTTGTTCCCCTAAACAGTGCGGACACACAGACAGTTTGGGGGTCTTACGGATCAAACAAACACTGTTTAGGGGTCTCTTTGCCGGGATAGTTTTGATGTTTTCCCATGAAAAAGAAGTCACTTTTATTCTGAAGGGTCAGATCAACTCATTGACTTGCGCGGCTCGCGGACCTTTTCCAATAAGGGGGAGAAGTGAGACTGATTTGGCCACAGAAATGGATTGCAGAAAGATATGAAAACGAGGTGGGGAAGGTCATGTCCGTACAGGGCTAGACTGGAGATTCCAAAGAACATTTGGACATGTCTCAATGGCTTTACATTTGTTGCGGGTCCTCCACTTGGCGCGGTGAGCAGTGAGCAGGCCGAACGCTGCACGGCAGGCCGAACTGGAAGAAATTATGAAAGAGAATAAGAAGCTCATTCAGGACGGCCGTTTTAGGGTCCAGTCCACCAGGCAGGAGTCAAGCTCTCGAGGTTTTTGGAGTGCTTTGGAATCCAGTTACCAGAGTGGATGGTCCCTGCCCATTGAAGGGATTGCAATGCGGGAAACATATGTCACATATGTTTCCCCTGCTACTCGCCTTATCATACCTCAACAAGCTACTGAAGGGTTGTTGATGACCTCTTGGGGTGCCATTGCGCATTCCAAGCTGTTTGTTATGCGCTCAAGGAATTCATCAACAACCGTTCAGTGCCCTTCAGCAGGTGTATGAAAAACTGGTTTGCTTGAGGACTGACGTGAGGCGTAAAGATCGAGCTGTTGGTCGCCATGGTTTTCTTAAAAGCAAGCTTGTAAACGTTAACTTGTTTTGCGATGGACGGATGTGATCAAAAGCACACTGCCCTTTTGGTGCTGTTACCGCGGGAAAACCACAGGCTTTACTGCCACCAGCGCAGGACTACAAAGAGGAACACTCGCAGGCCGCCACGTCTGCCATGAACCGCGCAGCGCTGCACTTTGGCCGAATGGGTGTGGGCACATCTTCAACTCCGGGACACCCGGGGTAGATACGCAATGAGGGCCGCCCCAAATCAGTGGAGGTACGTAGGTTCCTCGAGTTGGTGTGTCATAAACTTATATAAACTCTTGGATGTCGTTGTTCCACTTGTGACTCAACTGGTCGGAGCCGAACGACATGTCCATCAGCAGTTCGCTAAAAAACCAGCCGACAGCAACTCATTCCAGAACCACGGCGTTGCAAGGTTGGGCAATAAGTTAAATGTAGTTAAATGGTTAAATGGATTGTCCCACAATTGACGCTCAATAAACTTGGTGCAGGGTCGCATTTGGGATCATTTTTCCACTAATGTCCTTGAATGGACTAATTAATCTTGAACATGCATAAGTTGTGCGTTTTGCAGATCGCAACAAATTCCCCTTGATGCGGCAGTGGGACTGCCATTAGACCATTTATCACAACGTCTCATCCGAGACCTTCCGGGAAACCTGTTTTCCTTTTGTGTTCTTTGTTTCTACTAGCGATGGCCTCCAACCTAGAAGCGGGGGAGAGGTTAGGTCACCACTCTCTCCGCTTGGAAACCAAAACCACACGTGGGCCAAATATATGCCGCGTATCTCGCGGAGAGACGAGATCCGCGGTTCTCTCCGCGTGAACGCCGCCGAGTTTCTATGACGAGAACCTCCTGCTGGAAGTCTTTGAGAACTGGAGGCCCCCGTGGGGGTCCGCGAAACAGGTCCTCCAGACAGGGGCTGATAGAAGGGAATGTGGTGCATGAGGGATTTGTAGGGATTGGATGGGAAATAGAAGGGATTAATGTAGGTCTTTCCCCAACTTTAAATATGTTCAATCCTCATTGCCTAACGTGCCTGAAAGGCATTCTGATGAACTAGGAGGACCTTTTGGACCGCCTAAGTTGGCGACAATGCCTGCAAGGAGATAGCCCCCCTCAAAAGCAAGAACCTTGCTTGAAGCATGTCCTCTTCAATCCCTTTCCTCGTCAAAAGTAAACATGTTCGTGCCTTTGCATGCTTTTGCTCATTTGAGTTCCTTCACTGATTCTTCACCTGCGGACGCCAGGATAGACTGTGCCATGGAAATGACCATCGCGAGGCCCGGGGTTGCTCCCGGACTGGCTTGCCAGGGAAGTCTGTGGTGCAAAGTGATTCGGGTCAGCAGGTTGGGTGTGGAGTTTACCTGGGATGGTTACCCTCCGATTCACAAGCATGGAAGTGGAAAATGGCCTTTGGGAAGACTATTTACTAAACTTTATTTTAATGAGTCGGAGTGTGTAAGATCCCCATTACTCATTCCTCACCTGCCAGGTGAGGGTTGTTATGTAGATTCTATCAGAGCTCTTCTCCTTTTCTTCTCCTCTTCTCCTCTATACTTGACTACCGCACCTCAACTGCCCAGCTCCAGATCGCAACGGGCACCGCCGGACCTCGCCAGATAGAATGTCAGAATATATGCCAGATAGACTGTCAGAATGTACGCCAGATAGAATGCCAGAGTGTTTTGCTAAGTAGTCACAATGCCAGAGTATATACCAGCATATACCAGCAATGATGCCAGATAAAATGCAGGCAGTTATGGTAGCTTTGCCAGATAGAACGCAGAGTATATGCCAGATATAATGTCAACAACAATGTCTGATTTGATGCCAGATAGAATGCCGGGATATGTTTGATGGAAAAACAAATGTCGGAATACATGTCAGAAGAGTATGAGAACTGAAGTTGGTCCATATGTCACAGCACTCACAGCACATGTCAGAAGGGAAACATGTCAGAACACACGCCAACAAAGATGTTCAAAACACAGTCCAGAACGCCTCCCAGCCTTTATGATAGATGATGTGTCAGAGCACAAACCAGGTTTGATGCCAAAACAAGAATCAGAACATCGCGTCAATCCGCACAAATCGCCTTTCAGATCTTTCAGGGTGGGGATGGCTCGAAGTCTCGAAGTAATGTAAGTTGTTTATCATTTTTGGGCGAAAGACCAGCCAGGATCCACATAATTTGCCTCGAAGCCTTCATTTGGCAGTGGTGAATGGCCCGCAGAAGAGGTGAACATCAACCGTCACAGATGAGTGCATCTATATAATTGATTCTCTTAACGGTCTTTAGCGATTGGTCTTGCTGTGTACAGTCAATTTGGTTGATAGATGTTGATAGCAGCTCTTGCCTATTTTGGTATTCACTCCTGGCAATCAGTCAGCAAAAATAAAAATCAAATCGCTCTATTGTGGTAAATGTGCCGAGCTGGGTCCCTGTCAACCAGCAACCATTTGTTTTCAACACGCTCTTTGCTCGATCTTGCAGCACCCCGGAGAGACCGAATAAAAATAGAATCTTTTTGCGAAGAAAAACCAACCTATTCCTCTGGGTACCTCCAGTTAAAGATTTTGAATGAATAATCCACCCATGTGCATGGTAAAATAACACCGACACCTATGAATTCATATGGGGATTCATCAATCAAGTGCCTACTATAATACCTCCCATTGCATGTTCCAACGGCTGCTCCTTGGGATGCCCATCAGCTCAGCAACTCTCCCGTCCCCATCGGGTTCCCGCTTGGGTGCGCACTCATGGACCACCACATCCAACGACCATTGTCACCTGATCGATCCTGATCGGGGTGCTTGTGCACAACCTGTGAAACCAATTCAGCCTTTTGGGAGGGTGTGTCACAGTTCCGAACACCTGGGCCGACTGAGTCGGCGCCCCAAAGAAACCTACAAGGACGCCGCCGCGCGTGCGTGACACGCGTCCGACACGCGCCTTCGTGCCCGTGCCCGTGCGTGGAGGAACGAAGGGCGGATCGATGCCAAGAGGCAACAATTGTCCTCGATCCGACAGGTGGGTTTCGAGGGAGGAGCGGTTTGAGCGGAGACTTGGGGGTGGAGAGGTGGGGGTGGGAGGAGGTCTGACAGAAGCTGCGGAAGGCGTTTGTCATAGGTTGGGGGAACAATTTTTGGGGGGTTGGGCGAGGATGTTGAAGGAGAGGAGGAGTGGAAGGATCCAGAAATTGGGTAAACTATAGTCTATATTCCGCACCTTCCAGGGGGTCTCTATTCCGCACCTTCCAGGGGGTCGAACTTTGATGAAGTACTTGCGGGTTCCTTCACTTTCGCTTTCAGCCTTCCATCGTTTTGAACCTACCGCATGGACCCTTTAAAAGCGAGAGGGTATTCGAGAAGCAGCCCAGATCCATCGCAGTTCCTCTCACTTCAGGATCTCACTGAGATAGTCACATGGGTGTGTAAACTAAAAAAAGGGAGACCTCCGGTTGACTACAGTATGTCTTGCTTCTCCATGGAACAGTTCATGTTCCGTGAAAAAAATTCAACAACGGGTTCCCGGGTGACACGATGCCATGGCCCACAGCGTCTCAGGATGCTTTTTTGGGGGGGTCTCAGCATGGAACACGACGTCCGAAGCACGGAAAAACGGGTTCCGCACGTCCCGAAACGACGTTCGGTGGTGGATGGCATTGGTCTCGAGTTCGGAAGACGACTTTCCTCTACCAACAGGGTGCTTTCCACTTCCATGTGTTCTGTTCATCGGAGTGTACCCGAGCGGGTGTTGGAGACGAACGGGGAGGAACGACTGAAAAAAGGAACGACCAAGTGGGCGGGCGGCGACTCACCACTGCAACATCTTTGATATAACAATTATACAATATAATAGAACTCCTAGAACTTAGGAATACTTAGGATATATGCCCAGGTAAGGAAAACCTTGGTCGACACTCTGTCTATGACACATTTATGGAGACTTTGCCCACTTAGAGGTCCGGGTTTGGTATGCTGGCTTGAAGAAGACATAGTAATCCAGCCATTCACGCGCGCTCGGCGTGCAGAATTTCGCGCCAGTGACCAGAACCTCATGTGAGGGGACTAAACAGTTACCTCGCAATGAAACTTCTGGATGGTCAGTGCATTGTTTATATGTAAAAGGATGTTTGGAGAGTAGATGGCAGAGCCATGCGCACAAAAGAACTCTTTTTCAGACCGAACTCTCCAGACTGTGTGTCCTGCATGAGGTCTGTTTCCAGCCACGATGTTAGGACCTACCTACCGTACGGCTTGCCATGAAGCGACATGAACCCGACCCATGTCCGACCAGCACCCTCACTGCCAGGTCGCCAATTGAGACCAGTCCTAGGCCGACCCAAACCTCCATGTCAGAGACCTGCTGGAGACCAGCAGTGCCTAGACGCCGCGCGCATCTGCGCACCAAGCCCAAGCGCCTGCTGCCAGCGTCGCGACCGCCGCACGCCAGATGTTCCGCACCTTTGCGCAGCAGATGACGACCAGCATTAGCCAGAGTTGGGGGTGCTCAGCAAATGGGAGACTTACGGTGAGACGGATTCGTTCATTATTTGATTTCAAGAAAGAACATCTCACGGATTCCTGAAAATTGCAGTGGAACACAACTTCCTCAGGATGGGGGTTGGTAGATCGGTCGCAGATGTTGGAAGATGTTGGCAGGATATGAGGGAATGGACTAGGAGGTGTAGATATATGATATGATATATATTATATATAATATATAATATATATATATTATATTATATCAGCTCTTGGCAAGAGGTGTTGGACCTCTTCCAGGGTGCCGGTGAACTCTTCCGCCGAGGCGTGGAAGAGAAGAGCGAGTTGCGGCGGCCCTCGTCCGAACAGAGGCGCCACCGGGCGCAGGGACCGAGCCGGTCGAGCCGACGTGCCGGCCTCGATGATCGGAGGGGTGTCGAAGAACTCCAGGTGTCCAAAGAAATGCATGGTCGACTGATGTATATCATACAATAATACATTGTTTACATGTATGATGTTGCTATGTGATTATGTTGTTAGTGAAGCGTTCAAGTTGAAGGGCAAACTATGATGGTGGGAATCATTTGAGTTTTGTTCGTTGGATTCTTATCCTCACATCACACTGACATATCAGAATGACCCAAACTTGTGCCAGTCGAAGGATTCACATGATTGCTCTTGTCGTGGATTCACAACACCTCTTCCACATGTGGCCATGCCTTCAGGGTGATGAGAGTCACGGAGAGACTGTCCATGAGAAAAAGCGGCCCATGAGAGTCAACGGCCGTGATGTCTCAAAGGCAAGCTTGGATTCAAGCCATGTTGGTAGATGGCAAGCTGGAAATCGACTGCCATTTCATTGAGAGGCTCTCGACGCCGAACTCAACCCGAAGATGGAGCAGACATCCAAAGCCAGATGGAACCAGAAAAAAACCGATGGAACCAGACATCCAAAGCCCAGAACACGAGGACCAGATGGAACCCCCAAAAACGGGATTCCATGGCCGAAACCACGGGTCAATTCTCACGGTCCGTCGTTAGTTTGGGGGGGTACCCAAGGCAGCGGGGTACCCCCTACTACAAGCCTGTTTTGCTGTGGGCCCACAGCGGAAATCAGCCTGCTGAACGTGAAGCAGCTCAAAGGACTCATTCAAAAAGATCGTCATGAGTCATGACAGAAAGAATCGTTTCGCTGTGATCATCCACTAAAGCGATACTTGTAGGGGGGGTTGAGGTACCCAAACACTGGGGCTGAAGATATATTGCCTTGTCAATCAGGGTGGTGGACCCAGGCTCAATGTAGGCATTTGATTCTGGGTCAACCAGACAAGCGGTGTCTCAGGTAACTACGTCGCCCAAGATGTGGGCCCAAACCGACGCCGGGCCCTAAACCCTAAAACCCGTTCTCTTCAACCAGATAGGGTTTGTCCATTCTAACCTGCAAGAGGACCAGATTTCACAAGCACATCTCACTCGCTCCCCGGCTAAAAGGTCAGGCCTTTGGAAGATGGAGAACGGCAGCGTGTCGCTTCCGGACATCCACAAGCGCGGCGCCGAGTTCTGGGCGCCCTGGAATTGGATTTGGTCTTGATTAATTCCTAGGACTAGGACTCCAACTACCTCTTCTTCGAAGGATGAAGATGGTTGGGGTGGGTGCCAGGCGGGCTGTGCCCACCGAACCTGACAAATATATGGTTGGAGCCCCTAGGGAACAACCCCCCGGCGAGTATATCCGGGGCTACCCTAAATAACATCTCTGCTGAGAATCAAGTGGGACCAAAAGGAATTCAGGGCCCTGGAAAGGGGATGGTCAATTCAACCCCTGAACTGGGTTGGTGCGGTTCTTTCAGCTATCCAACGATAGACTATAATCAAAACAAGCTTGCTTTTGGGAGTGGTCGCAGGAGTTTCTGTTTGTTACATGTTGATGCTGGCAGTTGTCTTCGATTGGGTTTCCTCGCAGAAACGTCTTCCCATGTTCTGCAGATAGACGCCAGACACTCTATATGTCTGTCATAGAAATGCCGCCCCATGGACCCCTCATGGTCCCCAACGGTTCGGTCCATCTACCAGTCCCATTGGCGCGACCGGTGAGGCCACACACGCCGCCCGGTGAACCCCAGGCGGGGAGGATGGGTCCGTGGGGAGGTCCCCACAGGGTCGCTGAAGGACGAGAAACAGCGGTAAATTCATGAGATGTTGAGTGTACCACAGCTTCGATGAGTATCTAGAGATCACACAAAGTTCGAAGAATACCTATGGGCAATTCTAGGCACCAAGAACAACTGCACGTTCCACATCTTTGACCTCTGGTGTACCTCCCAGTGTCCAGTCTCCGGCGTTGGGGATCAGAGACCGACGTCGGAGAGGCGGAGGTGGCGCCGAAGATGGCGTGGGGCTAAAGACGAGCGCCACGGTGTGCCAAGATGCTGCGCATCTTGGTGAGATCAGCTTTGCATGCCACGGGCATAGGGTGACGGCCTCCACCCCAATAATGATGGCCTCCAGCCTGATAGCGATGGCCTCCAGCCCAATAGCAATGGCCGCCAACTCAATAGCGATGGCCTCCAACCCAATAGCGACGCCATCCTGTTCCAGGGGATTTCAACAGGACTTCCACCTGTGCAATTACATGCAATTACAGATTCGCCAGCTCTTTGGAGCTATATTGCATGATGGATTGTTTTCTTTCTTTCTCGACAGTGGTTTTGTTGTGCGCTTAGTGATTCAGTATGATTCAGAAAATTTTGAGTTTTCTCCTTTTGGGTCAGAGGAAACACTCTGTAGTAGATGTTTGTTTGGCACTGCAACCAAGACAATGTTGCTAGTGCTACAGAGGAATGTTAGCATCAGCAGCATCGATTCCGTTACCTGACTTGAGCAGTTGATAGCCTCCTCGTGTCAAAGCACTCAACTTATTAGACATACAGTTGGACAAAGCGAGGGACGATCAAATTACTTCATCATTTGTTCATCATCGTTCATCAAAAAGGACCAGAAATTCATCCATTTTGCCCACGCGCTCGGGCATGAATTTCTTCGTTAACTCTTCCATGTCGGACCTCGTCGTGACGACTGCCCAGGTGACGGTCGGGGTCTCACCGATCTTAAGCCACTGGTAGGTCGATCGCTTCCCTCGATCTGCGGCGGGGCTCGGCAGAAGCACCAAAAATCGAGTGTCCAAGAGGCCCAGCCAACATTGGGACAAACCGCTTAGCCGGTTCGCCTATTCTTTAGAGGCCCAGCCAATGGATGAGTTGGATCTATGACTGGATCTAAGGGCTTTCCTGTATCAGACTTGGGAATTCTCAAAGTCTTTATCCGGATCTTTGACAAGAGATCTACAACATCCAGTTGACTCGACATGTTTTGCCTTTTAGCCTCCAATGAGAGATGAGAACATGCTTGGCCTCCACTGATGGGAGAATGATCTCTTCAAGGCGAAGGCAAACAGTTGGACTCTTCAAAAGCTGACAGTCGCCCTCAGGCCCTAGGTGACCAGAAAAGGGATTGAAACGAAACCAGCAAAGCAACATCACTTCACACAGATGAACCTTCTTCGTTTAATTCTCAGATCCTACTAAAGAGGCTTGCTGCTCCAACCTTGGGTGTAGATTGCCCCGCAAAACCTTGGGGAGCATCAAAAACAGACGAAATCGAGTCGGGAGGTCCCCCCTATGTAGGTATCCTTCTATTGAAATACCAAGGCATCTTCCAGAAATTCACAGGTCTCATGACTTGGGGCCGACCCTGCCGCGATTCCTTAGTTTCACCGGCCAGCACGGTGCGCGATCCGGCGGGGGTCATAGGAAGCAATGGCTGAGTGGCTGAAAAACCTCGATGTATGGCAGCAACATGTCTCAGAACAGGTGTGACAGGTGCAGCTTGATCCGGACTCCTTATGTTTCTCTGCTACTCTGTGAGTTCCCCTTATGTTTCTCTATGTTTTTCAAACATTTGAGGGATGGCCACCACACAATGGCCTACCCTTAGCCTACGCCTGACTCGATGACGGAGTGCGAAAGAAATGTTGTGTTCATTGCATGTGCATCTGCATTCGTCAGAACCAGACGACCCAATGCATCATTGGTGTTCACCAGGGATGATCCCACCTTGTGAAATGCATCCATGGACCTTCAAAAGATGTCAACAGATTCCTTTCGATCATGAACATCATTGCAAGTTCCCAGGTCTTTGCTATTGTATGCTTTGTTTTCCATGACTTGGTAATCCATGCCTGGAGTCTGCACCGTCAAAAAGAACCACACTCTTTCTTAGCCTAACCTCGCATTCCTGGGTTTGTTGCAAAGTGTCACCTCAAAAGATCACTGCGCCACAGCCATCCCACTGCGCCTCAAGAACGAAGCGCCTGGGCAAAGGAATGCTTCTTGGCCTAGATAGGAGGTCTGGTCAAACAAAGTGCCGTTGTTGGCCGCTTTCCAAAAGGAAAGCCGCGGCTTCTTGGGGGAATTGCAGGCAAATGACAAAAGATAAAGTTATTAGTGAACAGTACTTTGAAGAGTTGGGAACCAAAACACATGTTTCCTTTTCAGCTTGGCTCATTCTGCTGCGATGAACGTGGCGAAGGATTGGTCGGAAAAAAATATGTCAATAGATTTCAATTATATATAGTTTATGATAATTTATTAAATATATTAATTTAAATTAAATATAATAATTAATATATTTATATAATTAAATATTAATTGTTCAGTAATTGAATATAAATATATATATAATATTATATAATTTCTTTTTACATATTATTATTTAGATATATATAATATTAATTAAATATGTATATATAATAAATATATTAATATTAATTTAAATATAATTTGGATATTTTGAAATTTATTGTATTTAGAAGGATTGATTGAAATATTTGCAACAAATAGGAATGATTCGAAAATTTTATGAACGAATTAATTTGTAATAATATAATATTTAATAGATATCGAAATTTGAATTTTTATATTTTATAAAAATAAAATCGATTTTTAAATTATTATTAAAAATATTTAGGGAATTTATGTAAGAAAAAAGGATGATATTGATATATTTTTATAATCAAAATTAAATTATATATTGGATTTAATATAGATTCTATTATATATTATTGGATGATTTATTTCTTGGATAATATTTTAATCGTGTTTATTGTATATAAATATTTATATAAAATAAATTTCTAAAATTTTGATTCCGTTCTGATATTGTCATATCGAATGATTCAAATATGAAGGCATTTCGTTTCTTTTGGTTATCCGATCGTATTGCTATTTTCCCACTATTCTGCATCTAATGGATTTAATACATATAATATCAATTATTCTTTCTATTGACCAAAGAATATTTAGAAATGCAATCTCGACATATAAAATGAAGATGGATTAAAGATCTTTTTCGCAAATAATTTGTATTTTGTAAACAAAACTTGAATATTATATAATATTTTCTGTTTATATCATATATTTAAAAAAAAAAAATAAATATATATATAATTTTTGATATCGTCTATTATAAGCGGCATATTTAAAATAATATGAAATCAATTCATTCTATAGGCATAAGATTTCAACGAGAAATCAATCCATTCGCGTGAAATCGATTCATTTTTTTGTCAAATCATAATAACCATATTTGAAAAATGAACACGACATGAACATGATATATTTAAAGAACATTGTGTGTACATTGTATTATGGTTGGCATATTTGTCCTATTTTCTAAAATATTTCATTCCAAATCTCAATGGCAAAGAACCATTCATACCAATGCATTATTTAGAGAATAGCCAGGTTACATACAACACATAAACGACATGTAGGCCTTTGCGTGAGCTGCATGCGATCCCGCACGAAATTCGCGCGATCACGATTCCTATTCCTACAATTTCTTATGATCAACGAATACACTTAGATTAGGAACGAAAATCCTTGCAAAACAATTACGTTAGATAAATCATCCTATAACAACATTTATTCTAGCATTAAATCGCAACAACATCAATAACAATATCGGGAAGATCAATTGGACCGGAAGACCCCTTGCAATTGTGGCATGGACCCAATAACCTCTGCATCAAAATTATTCCAAATCCGTGATTCTTCATCCCTATGCAAATTGCCCTCCCCCAACGAACAAATTCAAAAGAATGAGAATAAAATATAACATGGGCACACCGCAAAACATATATTATAAATCAATATAATCTATGCTTAGATATCCCTGTGGAGTGCAATTGTACAAAGATACATTGCTCCGAATCGATTTTATATAAATTAAATCGATTTAATATTAAAATCTAATAGAATACGATATTCAACATATACCATTGCACAATATAATCGCCGCTCAATTTTAGATAAAAAACAATCAAATACGTACACACACAATTTCTTTTCAAAATGGTTCCGGAATAATCAACAATTAAAATTCTCGATTATATCTTCGGTCAAATATTGTTTGATTATCTAGAGAAATTGTTTTGTTAAATAATTATTTTGGACATTTTTTCTATATAAATTCATATTTTTTTTTATAAATTCATTCTAATCCATACCATTTTTACGAATCAAATATTCTTAAATCAAGGCTTTTTGTAAAATACACCCCCTAGAATCCTTATAAAATTACGATTGTCATTCCCTTCCTCTATTAATTAAAATTTTCTTCATATTCATAATATTAAATATAATCGGAATAATTTAATAAAATAATTGTATTTTATATTTAAACAATATTATAAGAAAATATTAAATTTAATAAATATAATCGACCATAATAAATAAAATTATTGGATTTGGATGATTATAGGATTTCTAATTATTTTTATGATTTTTTTAATTGGAATTCTATGTAGAGATATATATTATTAATATATTTAGTGTATATTTTAGCATTTCTAATTAATTTTACAATATTTATTGTTGAAAATGTATTAATTTTACAATATTTATTAATTATGTGTTTTGTTGTTTGTTCCTGTTTGGTTGTTGGCGGTTTGGGGATTCTCTTCTTGCGGTTGATATGCAACCTATACAGCAATTCCTTCTTAATTCGAACTAGGTGATTTGTGCAGAACCTGCACACATAGTGCCTCGATTCGTGCAAAAAAAAATAAGGTGATATTGGTGTTGAGGGTAGTGCATCTAAGTTGTTGAAGCTTTGTGTTGTTGAAGTTGGGGATATTGGAAATCATGATGTTGAGATTGCATCTGAAATTCTTAAAGCTTTGTATTGATAGAATTGTGACTCTGATGGTGGTGCTTATGTTTGTGGATGTCAAGGGTGATGATGTTAGAATTCAGGATGGTGAGAATTGGTGTTGTTGGCTATAGGTACTGAGGATCTGGAATTTGGATATTTTATATAATATATTTTTTTGCATTTATATTTATTTATATAAATAATTTATTATATATAAATTATAAATTATTTATAAAATGATTTGCAAATTATATTATATATATTAATATGTGTGTTTATTTTATTTAAATTTATTTATAACTAAGATTTTTATTATATGAATTAGCGTCAAAAATATATGCTTGGAGTGTTTTCGTTTCACTTTTGTCAGTCCCCTATCGTTTTCCATGGTTTGGGATTTTGCAAGTATGTATACATAGGGGTATCGTTTTTTGTCAGTCCCCTATCGTTTTTCAAGGAAAATCACGAAAGCAACACAGAGATGAAACGTCCCTTACTAAAGTGGTTGATGATAATTTTGAGGTTGCCTCATATATAATTATTTGCAAATTATATTATATATATATTTTTTATTTGTAAATTCTATTTTATAAATATATATTTTTTTAAAATTCTATTCTATATATATTTTCTTTGTATATATGAATTTTTTTACAGAATATATTATATATATTATTTGCAAATTATATTCTATATATATTAATTTACAAATTAAATTATATATATATTAATTTATAAAAATTCTATTATATATATAATATTATTTGCAAAATATATTGCATATTTCATATTTATATATAATATAAAATTTGCAAATAATATTATATATATAAATAAATTATTTATTATATATTATATATATATAATTATTTGCAAATTATAATTTATATTTCATATATATATAATATATAATTTGCAAATATTATTATATATATAAATTTATGGTTTATTATAATTTATGTTTTAAATATAAATTTATTAGCAAATTTTATAATATATATATAATTATTTATAGATTATAATTTATATAGAATTATTTTCAAAATATATTTTATATATAGTCCAATAAATAAAAACATATTTATTTAATTATAATTTTTATTCAAATTAAACCTAATTAAAAATCCTATAATTATTTAAAAAGAATACGAAAAATAACATAATAAAGAAAAAAAGAATACGAAAAATAAAACAAAAATAAAATATTCGATATAATGTTTCTTCCCTCGAAAACATTTTATAAATATAAATTTATATATATTTTTTATTTAAATATATATTTTCGAAATATTCAAAAAACAATAAACAAATAAATATTCCATAATTCAAATTATCGATAAATATTAAATCGAAACATCACAAAATTTTAATTATCCTAAAATTATAAAATATTCATAAAAATATTCCCAAAAAAAACATTAACATAAAAAAAATTAATATGTTTTACAAAACAAATTCTAAATATATATTTCCTCGGAAAATACCTTTCGTAATTAAAATATTATATATATTCTTTGTAAATGTTTACGAAAATTTCAATCATCCTAAAATTATAAAGAAATTAACCAAAATATTCTCCAAAAAAGAATTAAATTAAAACGAAAAAAGGGGGAAAATCTATATCAAGAAATCAATCCCAACGAAGCGAGAAAAGCGGTGTCAAAAACCATCCGGAATTTTTATTAAAATTATAACAACCTTTCGTTATTCCCTTCGCAACGCTTTAGCGGCTGCATGTTTTGCTTTCGCCGACCCATTTCATCCGACAACCTCTTTAACTAACCCTTTCGCCGAATTTCTACTACTTACATCTAAGAAAAATATCAGCATATATCAACAAAGGGCAATCATTCCTAATCTATAACCACTGCTTTCGCCAC
The DNA here is from genome assembly GCA_963970005.1 of Durusdinium trenchii. Taxonomy (NCBI): domain Eukaryota; class Dinophyceae; order Suessiales; family Symbiodiniaceae; genus Durusdinium; species Durusdinium trenchii. The sequence goes on along the minus strand of CAXAMN010022361.1, from coordinate 465,522 downwards.
ATCTTCGCGAACCTTTCGCCTAGTTGTCATAAATCTTTGGATAACATGCTTTGTACTAAAGACCTCTTCGTCAACCCTTTCGCAACAAAATCCATTCATCAAAAAATCAGAGCCTTTCTCCAAACCTTTCCCCAACTGCAATTTTCCTTTCGTATAGATTCATAATTTTAAATCCTACCTAAATTCTTTCATAGAGATTTATAACGTTGCTCAAAAGGGGAATCTATAATAAGAAATCAATTCGAAGAGGAAAGATTTAATTTATAAAATTAATTATTAGACCCGGACGTATTTCGCAAGACTCAAAGTATCCAAAACAAATTCAAAATAGGTCGTATTCCTTCATTTCCAGGTAATTCCAGAGAAAATATTAGAAGCAACTCTTACTAAAGGCCTCCTAGTACCCACATCCATCCAAGACTCCAAGACGTCAAAGACGGATATAGGACCTCTTAGGAAATAGAGAAGTCAAGTCCCCGGGGGCCAACCTTAAGTTGCCCATAAAAGCCTAGGGAAAGCGTAAAAGTGGCGCAGCTAGATAAAATATCCCCTAAAAAACTACCTTTCGTAATATAGTTTAGACTAGGCAGACTAGGAGAAATAATTTCGATATTCAAATTAAGACATTTTTCGGATTAAACAATACATTATCAATATGTATATATATATGTTTTTTATTATTGATATCATCGATATATATATATTAATTCAAATTGTATGATATGAATTATAACCGATTCATAACATTCTAAATTGACATTATATGAACATATTTTTGTCTAATTTATATCCAGGCAAACCAGGATGGCGAATATGTGGTCCCTGGATGTGCAGCCCCTATCAACGGAGGACATGCAAACAGGACGTAGGACAGTGCCTCTGGCCCTTGCTGGCTGCGGTGCAGCATTGGAACACGAGACAACAAAGGCACAAACACGACCCTCCAACACCTTCACCCCCAAAAAAACAACACCCGTGAACATCAAACAACTTCCATTGTGCATTATTTTAGTGGAACAACACTTTGGAGCCAAACCGCTCCATCTCAGCTCATTCACTGCTGTGGGAGGTGGTGAGACGCTTGCGGATGACTTGATATGTGCCAACCACGGCCATCGCACAGCCGAAAGCAATGAGGGCACCTCAGTGCGGCGCAGTCACTGAAATGGAATACCGTCTCAATTAGTGATTTGCTCGGCCTAGATTCCTAAACGATTCTTTCCCTGTTTCAGAAATCGTAGGGTTCTTCCAAAGGCCTTCCGGCCAAGACACATGCCAAAGGTCTGCCTTCGATGGCTCGGAAGACCCCCTTGATGTAGGGGTCCTGCAGTCAATGGCGACGGCGGAAGCGGAGGCGGTCCCAACGACGGGCGTCTCACGATGCGACGTTCGAAGCAGGTCTTGACCTGAAGATAGACATTGAACACCATGAAATCAGAGGAAGCTCTTCTAGCCATTAGTTCGTCCAAGACACACTAGGGTAAAATATGGTCGAGTACAAAACCATGCGGCCTCTTGGAGCAACAACTGTGAGAATGGATTCGCTGTTTCCTCGCCAGTCCTTTCTGTTGCTGTAGGTCCACATCATCATCAGCCCTAGCCGAGCGCATTGAAAGGAAGATCTGCTCGCCAGTTGCGAGATAATTACCTTGAACCACATCCACTCAAAAAGCTATGAGTTAAACATGTCAGAAGTGGAAATAACTGAACATTCTTACATGCTACAGGGGTTCATACCATATGGCTGAATGGGCATGAATGGGCCAACATGGCTGATGTGCTGGGGAGTCCAAGTACGAAAGTGGTCCGCAACCACCACCCAGGAATGAAGTTGAACACATCACATAAGGATGAGTTGGGAAAAGAGTTGCTTGTTCCGTGGCTGGAGTCAAAAAAGCTGGAAACCACAAAACCTGCTCATTTTGGGTCAACCTCAACAAGTCTGCTTCAACTGGAACATGCATCAATCATCAATCTGCGTATCCACGGTGCCAATTTGAGATTAAGGCGCCCTCACCACAACTTGCCAATCCCAGGCCCCGACGTCTACACCTTCACAGTGGAAGAAGCCCAATCAATCAACTAAACACTTGCCTTTCTTTAGGCGATCTTTGGAGCCTGTCCTCAATTCAATAGCAATGGCCTCCAACCGAATGGTGATGGCATCGCATCCTCGCTTGTCCTCTTGGCATCTTCCACTGGACATCAACGAACGGAGAAACCGGTCACCGGTCCATGCGATCTGGTCCCCCCTCCGTCGCCTGGGTAAACGAGGGTCACCAAAGCACCAACTGAACCACCCACCAAGGCAGACCTGAGCAAGTGGTGGCAGCCCGCCACAGTCACCACAAGTAGCTACGGATCACTGCTGAAGGAAGTGGTTGTAGCTGAATGAAGGGGACTGAAGCTGTGGCTGTGCCCACGAAAATCTCTTTGGAGCTCAGGGCGGTGCCTCTCGAAACAACTGCAACGAAAACCCTTCCATTAATTATTGATCAGTCCCCACAAGCTACCTTTTTATTCATGTGGGTCAAAAGAACCCCAACTCCCAAGCGAAAGACCTTCCAGGGGAAGGTCTGCCTTTGTGGTAGATTTACTCTTTCCCTTGTGCAGCCCAGCCACAGGAGTCCAAGGTCAGTGAAGGTGCAGCCCAGAATGCCTGCGAGGGCAGATCGCGCAGGGCTGGCAGTGCGAGCTGCGCGGTGTGCAGCTCAATGCTGGCGGGTGGCGGGTGGTGGGCGGCGGTGTGCAGCTCTGAGCTGAATCCTTTGATCTTGAACAAGATCAACATGATGATGAAACTCATCGTGAGAAACTCACGACCTTCCGTTGACCAAACTTCTGTCTTCGTTGATGAAAAGTCTGACCAAGCTTGCATGTCTCACGTCTGACCCAAACTTCTATCTTAGCTGACCAAGCTTGCATGTCTAGACCAGTCCTTCAAACAAAGCCGCACCCAGCTTGACAGCTGCCATCAAGCTGAGCGACCTTGGCTTTATTTCAGCGCCTGCTGTTTCTTCTTTTCATGAAGGCCGTCTGCACCAATCGAAGAAAGAACCAAAAAACACCCAACAAAAACCCATAAAGGTCATTGTAATAATATATTATATTACATTGCAATCCCCATGTAAATCCCAAATCATAATTTTGTCCTATAGACTCTCACACTCCACCTCGCACCTCGCCACTTCTCGTGCGTGAGACGGGCCTATAATCGTCAGCAGCACGAGGTTCACCGAGACCCAAACGCGGCGTCGAGAGCTGAAGCCCAGGAGGGTCAAGGAGGCCGTGCGTAAACCTGGTGCCGGTGTGCAGTCGCACTCGCGGACTCCGCAGACGAAGAGGACGCCTTCCAAAAAAAAAAAACAAGATGTAGGACCGTAGGACCGTAGGGTGTAAACCAACAAAGATCGGTGACCGCCAAAAGCATCGCGTCCAAGGAATGATGAGATCCATAAGATCCCTTCGGTGAGAGGTCCATAAGAGATCATAAGAGTACCTTGGTCTACCACCGACCCGGCCCAACTAGCTGAGCCCACCACTCGTCTGCAGTGCGCCCCAAGTCACCGTTAAGCCCTAAGAGGTTGGAGCGCGCCTGTGAAATTGATGGGGAAGCCGAAGATCGTTGCGAAGAGCATGGCCTTGTTGAACGGGAGGCCCGCGGCTCGGCAAGGGGCATCGTGTGTGGCCGGGCAGCGTGAGAAGGTGGAAGGACAACGAGGTGGGTGAGATGGTAGACATGAAGCATGAAGATCCAGTTCATTGCGGCTTCTCCCCCCGTCAAAAAACAGGCCAAATATGGAGCACCCGTGTGCCTTGGAGTCTGCACACTTGGCTTTTCCAGTCTTGAGTGGCCAAGGAGTATCATGAAGAAGACTCGATGGCCGGGGGTTGGCTGGCTTCGTCAAAAATCACCCGTTTCACCCGTGATTGATGTGGGAGCATGCTGGAGTGCCTTCTGCTGGGAGCCGTTTTGCACAAAAGTGACATATTTATAAATGATTTACGTTCAATCATTGATCAAGCGTGTATTCCTCCTTGGGCTTCCAACAAAGATCCTCAGGTTGTTAACGCCCTCACATCCTACCAAAGGTTGTTCTCAAGAGGGATATATATTATATTATATATACCTAGAACCTGCATGACCTCTATATTGGACCACAAATCACCCCAAAGATGGTCAAACTTCCTATCAAAGCAGAGGTCATGTCCAGGTTTCAGGTACCTGAAGCCCGGCTCGGGATCGTTCTTTCACATGTTCCCTGTAGTTGCAGGATCTCCCAATAGGATCCCCCATCACTCCAGTTTAACTGGGCGGGCAAAAATCACGCGATCCAGATCTCCACAGCTCAAACATGGCACCACTCTGGAGATTGAGGCCAAATCATCATGGGCAGAGTAGTTGTGCAAGATGTCGCCGTGGCAATGGGCCCCGAACCTCCCAGCAACAGGCCGCAGGGCTCCGCAGGGCTCCGCAGGGCTCCGCAGGGCTCGGGAGGTCGGAGATTTCAGGTGAGTTGGAGGGTGGTTTTCCTTTGGATTCGCTCGAGGACTCGACCACCGAACACATTCATCGGTTCCGGAGTTGTACTGAGTCAATGCAATTGTTCCATAGAGATGAGAACCGAGCATGGAGGCCTAAAGAGGGGGCGAAGGACTGAAGAAGCACCGAACCCGTTTTGCGGAGGAGCACCCGTTCCAGTAGAGTAAGGAAGGGGCCCATCCAATTGGCGCCGCAGGACCGTGCGATTCTAAAGGGGCCCATCTGTCTCTTCCCTGCGGCCCCCCGTTGATCTGGGGCTGAGTCTTAATCTCTGGAATGCTATTCAAAACACCTGCCGAACGCCTGCCTCTCAGTATACAGTAATCCTTGCAAGGGAAATTGCAGGACCACCGTTCCATTCTCCTTCCCTGCATCACACGGCGTAATGCATACACGCCGAGCCACGTGAGATACCCCACAGCCATGCAAACCAGGTAGAGCACCAAGGCCATACTGAAGCCCAAGGACACCGCTATGAGGAATCGTCGAGTGCCACGGTTCCTGCAAAGAGCAGCATGGACGCGCCAAACAGAATATATCTCTAGAGTGTTCCATGAGCTCCAGGGTGCTCCATGATCTTGAGGTCCTTTCATGCTCCCCCACAACCACTACCTTTACCAGGACCCCGTGTTTGGGGTAGTTAATGAATATCCCTTAACCTCTAAGGGGTTATTGCTAGACACTTGGCAGCCATACCTAACAAATTGCACCCCCCACATATCTGGACTCGTTGCCTCGACCCTTGCCTCGGCTCTTCAGCCTATCACGTGCACCGGCTGTCAAAAACAAACCCCATCACTGTCATCGTGTCCTTCTTTTCTCTTGCCTCAAGGGTCAAAGTCCACATCTGTTTATATACATTATAATATATCACAATATATATATTACATATAATATATACACTTCCTGGAGCCAACATGGAAGTGGACAATGGCATTGAAAAACCAGATTCCTCTACAAACGCTGTAACACAGGGTTTTCCACTTCCAGCTGCTAGTTCCAGGGAGGCTAAAGAAACACCAAAGCAGGCGCACTCTGTCTCAGCCCGTCTCACCCACCCATGTCCTCAGCTGATGATAAAACTTTGGCGAGTTCCAATGTGCCACGAAGGCGTTGACGCAGCTCCCTTGCCGCGGCACGGGGACCAGCGACCAGCGACGACCAGCGACCAGCCGGGCACGAACACGTCGAAGGTCGGCAACCGTCCGGTCGGACGGCAGATTTTGACGAAACCCTTCTCGCAAAAAAGGATCGGATCACGCGAGGCTTTGTGAGATTCGAACCTCTGACTTCTTAGACTCTTCCACTCAAGACAACGTGATCTTTTGAGGTCTGAGTCGAAGTAGAGAGCTTCTCCCGTTTTTGTTCAAACCATCTTGTTTTTGTTGGGAGAACCAGTTGGGGGTTTGAGATGAAAACCTGGCATCCAGGTTTCCACCTGGGGAAACTCATTAAAACACACACACATCACCAGGTGCCATGAAATTCTGCGGCCAACTCTCACAACAGTGCAATCCCTCCAAGACTCATATCACCAGGGCCAGTGGATGATGATGGGGCCTGGTTGCAGGCCTTTCTCTAAAATAATGATAATTGTTTACTCACTGTTGCAGGTAATAGGATAAACCCAACATGTATACATACCTAGAACCGTGACCTCTGTTGTTCGACAAATCATTGATTCCAAAATAGGGCTCACTCAGGTTCTGGGTTTGATAGAATTCCATCCCCTCGGCCCGGCACTTGAGGTCCAACCACTTCTCGGATCATGGCATCCACATCTGCCAGGTGACCCACCAGGAAGAAGACTGAACTGTCGATCGTGAAGAGTTCGATTCCTGAAGATGGAACGGACGGCTCACCACCGTGGTAGTCGAGTTATATAAGAACTCCAGTCTGGATGATCATGAGCAGGAACCTTTGACTAAAAAGCCGTATACGCCGTTTAACTATATACCCAATTGGGCTCCGGTCGTACCTCCTCAGAAGGTATGACTGGACCCTCCAAACCCGGGTATGTGGATCCATAGGGCTATACAAAATTATACAAATACATAGAAATACTGCAAATGGGACCCAAACCTGCTTTGAGAGGGGGTTTGGTCCAAGAACATGCAGAATCCAGAGTTCAATTACCCTAGCAGCCTGATGCAGGAATGTCATCCACACTGGAAATCCTATGGAATTCTAGAAGATCCACACAACTCCAAAGGTGATTTCGCTTTGTCATCGAACCACGGCAGCATGGGGCCTTCGGGCCCATGAAGCGCAGCTCATTCGTCTCAAAAAAAAAACGCCTCCATCCGACCTCATCCTTCCCGCGTTCCAGCCCTAGGGCTCCTGGCCCACCTCCTGAGAAGATGGTTGGGGTGGTTGGACCCCCCTCAGAATATGGTTGGAGCCCTAGGGCAGGTCAGATTCAAACCTGAAACACTCCAAGTTCGAAGGCCAGTTCTCCTGTGCTGCTCGCAGAATTCTTGGGGTCGTAGAATTGACCTCCCGGGTGGTAGTCTCCGCCGAAGTAGCGGCACACCATGAAGAACACCACGAAGAGCTCCTTTGGGGCGGAGCCAGCGGCGGCAAAGCCGTGCAACGATTTTCATGGGATCAGCGTTGGAATCTGTGCAACTTCACCATCCAGAATCTCGGTAAAGGTGTCTATGCTGAATCTCATGATGACCAATGGGTTTCACATGGTTTCACTACGTTTCATTGATGATATATAGACCCAAGGGTGGATCCCAACGCGGAGTAACACTTCTTCGGCCCATGTGAAACAGCCGAAGAGTTGAAATTCAAACCAAGCTGGAGATTGATGTTGCAAGAAAAAACCTGTGAGAGCGTTGTTCCGGAACGTTCCCTGCTTTCGCGGTCTGTGTATGACCAGTCCACCCGCATCCGGCGCTTGAACACCTGGTCCAGCTTCGCTTGTCACGAAGCTTCGCTCGTGACTGATACGGCCGGCTGGAGGGTTCGGGCGACCCAGATGAAACACTTCGCTGGTTGAGTCAGGTGGAGCACTCCTAATAGTAGTTTAATTTTATGTTATTTTTTCAGGTGTAAAACTATACACCTGGACCATAACCGGTTAGCATAGCAAAGCTTCAAAGGTAAGCAATCCGCAATGGTTCCAAACCTGTGTGTGGATATTAGCTGTGTTATTTACCCCTGCGGATTGTTCCGCCAGCCCTTTTGGCTGAGGGGAGGGGGGGGGGGGGGGGGGGGGGGAGGGGGGGGGGAGGGGGGAGGGAAGGGGGGGGGGGGGGGGGGTGTTGTCAAAAATCCGCGCCGTGGGTACAATTAGACTAAAAACAAAACTACTACTAGGATAGCATGCAAACCAATCACCTAATAAAACACGCCGCGCCCAAGGGCCGGCGGATTTTGCTGGAGGGGAAAGGGATGAACGTAGAATTCCACCGACACCTCTACAATCAAATTGAACACCAATGAACACATCTCCAGTGTTGCATCAGGCATTCTTTCACTGTTAACGCGTCTACCAATCCGCATCTATAACCTCCCTTCTATCGATCTATTCCTATAGGGTTCCTGTCCCATATCCTCAGGTTCGGTGGTTAGACCCCCCTGGCACCCACCCCAGTCCCATCTTCTCAGGTTCGGTGGGCCAGGAGCTGTAGGGTATTCCAACCTTCACCCTGCGGGTCGTTCGGGTGGTCTTCAACCCAATACTACCCGCCTCTCGTGCGCACGGTCACCGTCACCCGCCCACCGGTCGGTCGCCCGTTCGGAGAAAAAGGACGAGTGGCACACGCCACACCGATGAAGCTGGTGAAGGCCAGCTTGGACAAATCGCGGAGCAAACATAAGGGCAGCAAGATGAAGCACAGGATCTGCAGTCCAAATTCAGTGAAGCCATGTGAAGATCATGACAGTGTGACAACCATGGGGGGATGAGTTCTTCTAGGAGTCAGGCTGAAGTTGCATTCCAGATCCCACTCGTCTCGAATCAGTCTTTCGAGGATAGCCCTTGTTCATCAAGATAGCCATGGGTTACGCATCTCAGTATGAACATGAGAGTGGACTCCTTAAGTTACTTGCGCCTTAGCACTGCGAAGGTGGACGGTTTCACGAAAATCGCGCACTACGACCACCCGGATTACTCCATATTGGATCCTCATATCCTCTGAGTAGTTGATTGGACGCTCTTTGATGCAGGTTTGGAGGGAAGCTGGCAGTGAATCCCTAGGGGCCATAGACACCAATGAACCAAACAACACTCATCGTCCATCAGATCAGCTTACAGCATCGGCTGCCATGCCGAGCACCCACTTGCAGGTTCCTGCCCACTGGTGGTCTGATGACAAGTCACAGGTGCCTCTGTCCTCTGAGCATGTTGGAAGTTTCTCGTGACAAGGGATGTGCAAAGCCTCCCACCAAGTGAGGCTTTGGACTGTGGAGAGTCTGACATGGGTGCAAAGACACTATATGGTCACGGGCGCACTGATCGTTGTAAAACACCAGGCGACTGATCAATCCGTGGGCCACGCAGAAAACAACCTAGGGCTCCTGTCCCATATCCTCAGGTTCGGTTGGCCAGGAGCCCTAGGGTACCATCTACAGCGTTTCAACTCCGCACCAGCTCACCTGCTGACCGATCACGGCGAGGCAACGTCCGGAAACCGTTCACTGTGCCGTTCTCGCAGTTCAAACCTCTTCTCTTTCTTAAAATGTGGTCTCTCAGAGAAGCTTTGACCAGCCAAAACACAATAATTAACACATAATGTACTCATAACTACTTGATATAGTACTTGTATGGAGCAAAAAGGGTCTCCCCATCCCTTGTCACCCTGCCACGATGTGACCCCTCCCACGGCCCTGCCCTGCTCACTGCAGCCCCGCTACAATCACGAAGCTGCCCCGCGCGCTGGCATACCAGCCATCCTCCACACCGATAGACTGCCACAAGCCCTGACTGCTCTTGCCGATGACGATGGCATAGCCCGCACAGCCAAAGATCGTGCCAGTGATGTTGGTGATCTGAAGTGGTGTCTTCAGACGTGACTTCAGGCATACGGGAACAAACGCGAGCCGTTTTCTCCAGAAAATCAGGCTAACCAAATGTTCCACCTGTTGGATTCTTATTGGGGAAACCAGTCCACCAAAAAAGGGTCAAAGGATGTTAAAGGTTGGTACGGCGGAGTTCTTTCGTTTCGCTTCCAAGAATGGCGGAGGAGGTTTTGAGCAAAAGGTGCGAAGTGGCTGTCTAATTCATGAAAACAAATATACAGTACACTATTTTACAATGGACTTCTCAGACTTCTGAACCTTCCCGCTTCAGCACGCACAGGTTGCTCACCAGTTTCTCGCCCGCAACGCGCGCGGTGTCGCGCGTGTCGCGGCACCGCACACGGAGCGGCCTCCATGATGCTGCCGAAGACATGGCTCTTGCGAAGGGCAAAGGCAATGCCTCCGTGGGTTTTGCAATGAGTAGCCTCGCAGCAGCGACCCAAGGACCAGAAGGTGTAGAGCATCGCCTCAGGTTGAACAGCTGAAATCCACGGCGAAAAGGGCCTGCGGTGCGCGATAGGCCGGGCTTGGTGTGATGCCATAGAAGAATGAAGTGTTCATCTTTGATTGGGGTGATGGTCGCTATGACTACAGTAGATCCATATGTATGCTTGTTGACTGCTTGTGCTCCCTTACTCTCACCCTCATTCACAGGACTTGATCTCGCCATGTCCTCCAATGCGGGTTTTTCATGTCCTGGTTGCTTTTCTCCTTCTCTTCTCTGGCCGAGAGTGAGTAATTAGTTGGAATACTTTGATGGTGGGTGTACTGAGACCGTAAGTCGGTCACCCTGAGGTGTAAGGACCGTGGGTGAAGGACTAAAAACTCTGGCAGTAAGTCTGCTTTGTGGGTGTAAGTCATTGGTCACCCAAATCGATCCAAACATCTGAAACCATCCACCACACCAGTCCTCCGAAGCACCGGGAGGATGCCCCATGACGGTCTCATCTGCCAAACCCGTCCGGCGAAGCATTTCGTCTCTCGGTGTTTCATGGCACCGGAAGCATTGCTCCAGGTCGCTAGGTACATGAGGACCAAAATGATCATGGCCGGAATCAGCCCGGTGCCCTCCGCCACACCCGCAGGGAGGCTCAGAATGCCAATGCCCACGATTCCTCACGGTTTTTTGGGCTTAAAGCAGCACAGTGCAGCTTCCAGCTTTGTGGCGATCTGAGGTCCCAACGAGAAGAGGTGGATCACCAGTGGGACAGCTGGGTCAGCAATGCTTGGAGTTGTTCCCTTCTAGACTCTAGACTCGAAGAGTTCTATGACTCTATGATCGGCCCGGAACGAAGGGAAGTAACTCCCTCATGTTTGGCAATAAAAATCCGTGCAACACCGTGGATATCAGTCCGTCAGATCACCGTCCGTCCTGGCCTTTGGTGATGTTGAAGGAGATGGCCACCAACGGCACGCCGGAGAAGTCCTCATCATCGCTGGTGTCCACATCAGAAGCACTGCCTGGGACCACAAAGCTGGACGCCGCAGGCAGCTGGAGGAATGAAGCATCTGGACCCCCTGAAGCCAGCACTCTAAAGTCTGTCCGGCCAGGGGCGAGAAGCGCCCCGTGGGCCGTGTCCTGCCGGTAAGGCACTTCTCCTTCTGTGAAGCAGAAAGCGTAGCCGACCCCAGGTGCAGGGGCTTTTGACGTGTTTTTTTCCGCTCGTGTTGCTCGCGAGGGGTCAACATACATAGCCCAACCAACATAGGCCCAAATAATGCTGGAAATGCGTGCCGCACCGGGGTGCTTCGTCTGCATCGTGGTCGGATGCTGGGCTAACATGGGTGAAGCTAGGCCAACATGGGCTCAAGCTGAGCCAACATGGGCCCAAGCTAGACGCAAGCTATGCTCCAAGACCGCGCAACAAAGGCTCCACATGGCCTAAGCTTGACCCAAGCTGTGCGCAACATAGCCCCAAGCCCGCCCAACATCCACTCAGCCTGCACCCTCCAGCCCCCTACCTCAACGCCCCTGGCCGGCTGTCGGGCGTAAGCCCTTAAATATGTTGTGTGGTCGAAAGAACTCATCTGAAGGATCTGATCAGTTCTCTATAGATTCATCATTTTGAGGTACTGAAAGCTTATAGTCGGAAGTTGAAACCATCGATCATGTAGTTCTTCTGACATGAAACTGGTTGTGGATCTTGAAGCAAACTCTTAACTCCTATCTCCGCAAAACACCTTCCCTTCATCGAGTAGCTTGGTGACCGTGGCAAGGTATGTATGCCGACTCAAATGTCCTTCTCCTCTCTCCACATCTTGAGGCATGTGCGGCATGTGCGTCGTGCTTTCCACAAAATCAGGTCCTTGCTGTTCTCAATTACATCCTTCCTTGTCCCCGCCCTAAATCCATCCAACCATGTGCTCATTTTGCTTCAACCCATCACCACACGCGTGGCATCCCGTCGACGCTCGAGGTGCCATCGCTCGACGCAAGGTCCGAGCCGTCGTCGTCGGGCTCGGACCAACTCCGCATGGCACGGCCCGGACCGGGACGATCGCGATGGGCGGAGTGTGCGGCAGTCTGCGGCAGAGCGGCAAGAGTGGGATCCAGAATGATCCAGATCCACAGATATCCAAAGGATCGGATCAAGAATGTGCTTTTTGTTGTGTGGGGAAAGGTGTGCAAACGGGGAGAATTCCGGAATTCCAATCGATCGATTGGTATCCAGCCACATGACCTACGGGAAGGAAAACGTGGGAGGGAGGTTCTGGAGATTTCGGCTCGTGTGACGCTGCATTTTTCTCAAACAAACGGAGGGATGATTTTCCACATCGTGTCGGAAAACTTTTTGAATCTGGCTCCACCTGTTCACGAGGAACACCCTTAAACAAAAGGAGTTATATGTTTGTATACAGTATGTATATATATATATATATAGTCAGGACATGTCAGGACTCAAAGTTGACCCACTCCAGGTTCACAGACTTCAATAACTCAATGCTTGGCTTGGTTTGGGATGTCTGCAAACACCTACCTGTACCCATCATGTTTCGTCATGTCTTCAGTGCAAGCTAAATGCTTGCACAAAGGTGCTTGACGTACAAGCGTTCAATGACACTTTCTTATGCTCATCGAATTGGAAATCAATCATACCACAAAAACACAAGTCCAAAGCACAGGTTTGCCGAGTATACCCGAGTATGTGTGCATCTTGTCTGCGACTGTCTTTTTTGGCGCTTTGCTAGATTCGTATGCTGGCTCGGCGGCCTGACAGGGCTCGACAGGGTGATGGTGTCTGAAGAAATCGTATCCTAAGGAACCAACTGTCCTTACTTCCCTTGAGGCCTTTCATTCAGCAAATCAAGAACATCCAAGAAATCCGGCATAATGCGATAGATGATGTTAGATGTGTTAGATGTATAGCTCGTGATTTCGGGGAGCTGCAGCATAGATTTTGTTAGATGTGTTAGATATGTTTTATTGGTGGCGTTCTGCCAAGCTGCAGTCGACATTTGGTTGCTCCCCGTCCCGAGCTTCTGAACCAGGATCTTTGCCATACACATTCACTGACTCTTAATCATTCCACTCGCCCTAGAGATCCTGCAGGTGAAATAAATGATTTTGTTTGGAGATCTTTCCTCTGACGTTTGGCAGTCTGGTACGAAACCAGGCTGGCGAACCCTGGCCCGCACTTTTGTCTCGCGCAACGCTCGCAAGTGCCGTCTCACAGCTGCCCAGGAACCTTGAAAAGTGAGGAAAAAGACTCCAAGTGGAAAGGGTTCTTCCGATCTGCGCGGGTACTAGTAGGAGGAAGAAATGAACAGGGGATGGCAGCCATCTTCAGAAACAGAATCACTTTCCTCTTGAGGGGGAAACCAGGCAGAGACGTGGTTTCAAGCAGCACAACGGCGCCCCAAAAACGCCTCTTAATCAGAGGTAAAGGATCAAACATTTACGGTATCAGAAGATCGCAGACCCACTTGGTATATCACGCGCCCACTTGATGTCTCTCGCCAGATTTATGCCTACAAGATCCTACAAGTAAGTCTTGGAGTGTTGGATGGCCCAAAATCCTACGAAACCTTTCTCCTCCCCAGTCGGCACGGAATATCAGCTCGTCCCCCATGCAAGTCTGGTCTGTTCACACCCAGCCCCCTACACCCAACAAAAACACACACTTCGAGCACGGCCTTGTGACTTCCAATCGGAGTCGCAGGACTGGGCAGCTCCAGGCTTTCCTGGGTGGGATCATGAGCCAGAGTTTTGGATTGGGTGGATCCCACTATCTACTTGGATTTGCTGAAGAAACTGGGATCCGGCAAAGCCCAAAGAAGACCTTAAGCAACACCAGGAAAAACACAGTGGAAAGCACCGAACCTACCTTTTTTCAACACATTGCGTTTCATTGCCGTTTCCCATCCATCGAGATCCAACTCACTCACTGAAATAATGGTCAACTGACACCTGACTTGGGCCAGCGACTGTTTGCCCCCCTTTTAAAAAATATTAAAGAAACGAGGTGGGATTGATTTTAGTCGTGGCAAAAAACGAGCTTCTTGAAGATCTCCCCAAAAGTGGAGGAAAACTCCTGAAGAAGACTCCAGTACACTAAAGACTCGCATGGAAGTGCTGGGCCTCGTTCACCAGCTGCAGCTGGTCCGAGGGGTCATCCGTTCAGGGAGTGTATACCCAAACACTAGATTGACCCAGGGTATACATTATTTATGGCATATTATTACCAGTGATTATACATCATTATACATTATTACCAGTGATGTAGGGATTGGGACTGGCATATTTATACCTACATTGACATGCGTCGTGTCTGGGATAGGATGCACACAGGGACCCCCGTATGGTCTGCACTCGGGTGGAGGACGCCCTCACCCTTCTGGCCTTATCCATGTCAGTACCTGATCATATTGTCTCTGAGAACCATTATACCTGGTCAGGCGACATGCCAAGGCACTGAAAGGGCACTACACTGCACTATATACTAAGACTACCCACCACACGAAGTAGAATACCTCTTTTGTGCGTTGGAGCCATCATTTTTCCAAACCCTCGAGGCGCATGGTTTGCTCCATCCACCAACTCCAGTTGCTCTGCTATGAGCTGGGGCAGGGCATCCTCCGCAATCTCTTCAGCCCAGTGTCCATCCAGGTCTTCGCAAGGAACTCTATCATCTCCTATAGGTCACACCAAAGGCATGGATGGTGATGGCTTTCTCTCTCTGCTGATGGCTCCAAATCAAATTGGTGCCAAGAACAGAACCGGAAAACACACATGTACCAAACGTGACAAACGTGGGTCCATATCAACGCTTCTCTAAACTAAGTTGATCCTTTTTGGAGGAGTATATAATGGAGCGCCTGTTTTTTCCTTTCGCCAAGCCAAATGCATTCGAAAGTGAGTTGAACAATATGAGTCCAACACAAGTGAGTGGCTTTCAAAACATGTGGCATCCTGCCTATCATTCATATGACGAACATAGAGTCGCTCAAAGCCAAAAATGCTTCGTCTTACCTCGATTGGAGAAATTACATTTTTTGTGTGTAGCTAAAGTTGATCTAAAGTTGCTAAAAGTCCTGCCTGCCCATGATTGTGTGCATCGCTCCAAAAAACAGCAGCAGCATGGCAGGCACTGCTCCGTAGAATTGGAACACCTGTTTCATCTATTTTGGGGATCACTCAAGCTACACACATCAGGACCTTGTGCTTCGAGATGACTGGTGGGGTTTCTTCTTTTGCAGGCTCACCCTCTTTTGCACGGAGCATTTTCGATGAGAGCCTCCCCAGTGACCAACATAGGTCTTGGAGACGAGCTGCCCGGATTAGGCCTCTCATCCTAGTCACTGGGTGCCTCAACGACCCGGGCGAACCTGAGCGACGCACACCTGCTTCTTCATGTGAGAATACCGACCAGCCCCCCAGCCCTGGCCTGCCCTAAGTACCTACCTATACCAAACGCTCCATGAAACTGCATGTGTGGTTTTGGGTGGTGAATGTAGGCCATCACGCCCCACCATGGAACGTTTGGGCACACTCCCTGAAATCATCATGAAAGCAAATGGCCCCGGAAGGATGACGATGTTCAATCAAAATACCAAACAGGTGGTTTTTCACTCCACTAACCAATGATTGATGATCATTTCAGAGTGTGTATGTGGTGGTTGATCGAAATTCCTTCTTACGGATACGTAATTCTTAGCGATTTCTTAGGACAAAACATCATTACGTTCGCAGATCTGTTCAACAAAGGTGTCCCATCGACTGGAAGCTGCTCCTCCACATCAATGGTGCCGTCCCCGTTCACGTCGATATGCCGAAACAGCTCCTCGCGTTGTTGCTGGCGATGTCTGGGAAGAGTTTTGAGCCCGATCGCCTTCGAAGAGCATTTTAAGAAATGGTGTACAGTAAATGGTCATTGAAGGTTTGGTAGTGCAAAACCTTCATGAGCGCTGGTTTGGTACTATAAAACCCTTAAAGTAAAACAATGGTTGTTCGGGATTCAGGTTATGAAAATTAATGGTGGGCCATGAGCCCGAGGGCTCTTGGCTCTCATGTGTTGAAGCGTCGTTTCTGTCCGACGAAGACTGGCATCCACTGGGTGGAGACAGGTAACTCTTGCTCTACTTCTACCCCTGAACTTCCGGGTTGGGATACGCACTTCGGACATCCCGCCGAACCTTCGAATAGCTTCATGGCAGTTCTTCAGTTGCAAGTCTCCCACCTAGTACCCTTCCCTTCTCTATATAACCCTATATATACATTCCCAAGAAACATGAAAGTGGGAAGAATAACTGTTTGCAACCCCCTAGGGCTCCAAGTACCTCCTCAAACACCTTGGAGCCCTAGGAACCATGTCATCCACCTAACCTTCAAAAGCTTTGTTCTTTCGGCTCGGCTCATCACGTCTTCTTTCGGGTGGCCTCGATGTGGTGCTTCGAGACCCGCGTGGGTGCACACTGTTCAAAGGCATCGACCAGCTCCTGGAGGACAGTGGGAAGGTATGAGAGCACACCCGGCAGAGCCGGCGGAGAAATTCGGCCATTTCGATCAGTGACAGTGGATTACTACATTTAGAATATCAGTTTACTGTATAAAGAGAAGCTGAAGGAACTTCCATGAAAGGTGATAGGCCAGGATAACAAATCTACGCAAATGGCATCTTCACATCCAAATTCCATCTGTTTGCAATGGATCCAAACACTTCCCTGCTGAAGAATCATTCCCTCAGCTATGAGAAGTATAGTTGAGAAGCTATACCATCTTCCATCAAACCACCTCCCAGGTCTGCAGGCTCCCAGCATCCAGTCCTGCAGGTCCAGGGTCCCATTTTGGTCCCGATCCAGGAGCCGAAAGGCTTCTCGGAGATGTCCGAGACCTCTCGGCTTCGCACCGACCGTTGCAAAGGCGTGGCGAGGCGTAGGCGTAGGCGTGGCGTGGAGGCGCGTGGCGCGGAACCCGGGACACGTTCCGAAGCTGCTGGGAGTGTTGGGGGTTTTTGGGGGGTCCCGCCTGAGTTGGAACCTGTGAGTTACTCCATCCGTATTTTCTGGCGTTTCTTAAGGCACAGGGAGTCGTGCAGCTGAAGAGCAGCCACGCGGCGTCCATTTTCAGCCTTTGGAGCGAGTTTAAGCCTCCGAATTGGTGGCACTTTACATGTCCGGATGGCTCAGGATTTCTCCGGATCTGCAGCTTGTGGCGTCCGAAGGCTCGGAGACGTTGAATTCACTTGGGGTTGGCGTGTGCCTAACTGTGCATCTTCGGATGACCGAGCTGAACATCTAAAATAAGATGTATAAGATGAATATCGAATTAACATGGATATCCTAAGATCTTATCCAGCCATGCAAACTCCGCACCCCGGAAGCTCAAGTCAAGAACTGCATCACGTTGGCCATTCTTCTATTTGGGGTTGGACCTTGGCCTACCAATGATATATCTTTATATGATATATAGATAGTGTGTATCAACAAGATCAACATGGCTCAACATCGAAGCCAATGAATGTCTTCACTTCTCTGCTCGTTTGGGTTGGGGTGTGTTGCAAGAGATGCCAAATGCCAGGAGTATGTTCCAGTTGATGTTGATCTCTGAAAGTCAAAGTGTCTTGCATGCACCACCCAAAGTTTGACGCTCTTAGGGCCCCTGAGGGCCAGGTCAAAAGATCAAGGCTTGGGACAACTGCGGCCACACTACGCTCTACGTGCCAAAGCCGCCGCCGTCGAGAAACGGAGCTGAAGCTCAAAAGGGTGACGTGGGGAGGTGGCATTCACTTGATGCGGATTTGTCACACACCAGCTGTGGTCAGTTGAACCCAGCTGTGGTCAGTTGAACTTTGGATAGATTCAACTCAAGAAGAAGCATCCACTCACTACTCATCACCCGTCTAACAACTGCTCGTACACCCCTCACTTGGGATCACCAGCCGCCCACTTCACAACTCTTCAGGCAGCAGGCGAAGCAGCAGGCGGCTTCGCCATGCAGCGAAGCCATGGGCTTGTGAACAGCGACCTGTCACCTGGTGAACAGCGACCTGTCACCTACAAGGATTGCATGCGAAGCGAAAGCAGTAGTAAACACCGCCTCGACCGCCGCCCAGCTGGCGCCCATAGGAACAGTACCTGCGCTGAAAAAATGCCAAAAGGCAAAGAGTTACTGGTCGCCATGGGTTCTGTGGCCCTTTTTGGAGGGCCAGTGAGGGTGGCCGGTTGAAGGGGGCCTAGTTTTCCTGGCTTTCCATGCGTTCTTGGCTTTTCATGTTCTGACCCCAGGATCTGGTGAGGTCAGGCAGCAGGACGAAGTGGGCACCCTCAGGCAAGCGCAGAAATCCGGAATGTGGAGGTCAAGAAGTGCTACAGTACCCTATTAAACCACATTTAGGTTAAATTGGTTAGAAGGAGCATCCAGAAGTGCTAATTAGCCAATCGCACCTTTTCTCTCCTCTTGCTTTGCTGTTGTGTCTCTCTTCTCTGGCGACCATTGTCGGCCA
>CAXAMN010022361.1:360848-446996 GCA_963970005.1 Durusdinium trenchii | reverse complement strand
CTTGCTTTGCTGTTGTGTCTCTCTTCTCTGGCGACCATTGTCGGCCACCTCCTCCCATCTTCTTCCCGTTCTTCGGGTCCGACTGACCTCCGAAAAAATAAGGCCAGGTGCTGCACGGCAGGTGGCAAGCTTCGAAGTGTCTCATCTTCTCCATTGCCTCAGGAAAAGCAAGAGCCAAATTGAGGATCCTGTCTTTCGTTTGAACTGGAAGCTGAGGGAGGAAGGTGGCTGATGAAGACTCCTGGATGTAGATCTCCATCGTTCTGGCGCTCAGCCACCTTCCTCGCCTCCGAACCAGCTCTGAGTCCTCTGTTACCATGAGAAGGTGAGTTGCTCCCCCTGCTCGTAAGCTTCCCAAATCTAAAGGCCTACCCTCCGGCCCATGAACCGTCGGCAAGCCCATGGCCAGCAAAAGTTGCTTGAAACGTGTACGCAAAACCTGCGGTGAAGCAGGCCACAACTTCTCCCAGGGTTCCAACTTTGAAAATACTCCCTCACAAAAAATCACCAAATCTTCCCAATCCATACGGGCCAGCTGATGGCGGGCGGCTCTGAAACGAGTCTTGGGCTCGCCCACTCTCAACATGATGGCCCGGATCGATCCTCCCATGTCTTCCGGCAAAATCAAATCTCTTCTCGTAGCAGCGAGGATCTCGCCAATGCGGCAAATCGAACCCCAACACAAAGCAATGGCTGCCGCTACACGCGGCCAGCCCCACAACACTGAAAGGGTGAGTGCAGCTAACATGACTTGGTATGGGCACGCAACGTGGTGCTCGTAGGGCTCTTCTCGGAGCCAAGCAAAACAAAGGTCCCACGCTCCCGACATCAACCTCCTAATCGGAGGCTGCTGGGCTCCAAGCCCGTTGATGGTCTCCGCAAAATGGTTGTAGGGTCGACCGGAGGTGTACAACTTCATGCCATACTCTGTCAAAAGCCTAACTAAAAGGGCGGGGTCCTTGGGTGCTTCCTTCAACAATTCGTCCAAAACGAAACCCCGCTCCTCCAGCCAAGTTGCAAAAACCTGCAGCAGCTTCTCCCGGCTCGACCGGGTGACATCCAGTACGGGTCTCCCATACTCCAGCGGGCGGCTTGCCCTCAGCTCAGCGCGGGCTCTATCGGCCACATGGCGCGGCCCCATCAAACCATCGTGCTCCATGGCTGCAGCTACCGCCCCAAAAGCTAGGAGTCCTACGAAGAACAAGGTCCCGTGAGGCCCTTCTCCAGGGAAACCTTTCGTGGAGTCGAAGTCCCGGAGGACTTCATGAAGAGTGAGAGGAAGGCCAGAAGATCGATGACGACAAGAGAGAGAGAGAAAGTCCAAAGGTAGAGCCCTGGCCCTGACCAGGAGGCCCAAAACCAGGCCGGCCCAATTCGAGGCCCAGCGACGAAGGCGAGGCATCTCTGCCATTGAGTAAAGTCCATCAAAATCCAAGAAATCCATGATGAGAGGCTGATCCTGTGGGATCCTGAGAGGCACATCCCGTGTGGGATCATCCGAGGAGTTGAGGAGTGTTGGACAGAAGAGCCCAGACAAGTACACAGCAAATGCCAAGCTGACAGCCATCAGCTTCTTCAAAAGAGGGGCTAGTGCCTTGGAGCTGGATCTCCCCTTTGAACTCGACCTCAAAGCCACGAAGGAGTCTATCAAGAGGCTGAACCTGCCTCCTCCCAGTCGGGCTGCTCTTTTCACAACTTGGAGGACACTGGCGAGCTCCAAGATGTTAATGTGTGAGAAACCTTTCCATCTCCAGGAGGACGAGACTTTCCAATCAGCCTTCTTTGCCACCTCGTTGACAAGTACACTTTCCAGGCCCTCTGTGTCAATGGAAGCCCTGTGCAGTGCCTGTGTCTGTGATTCGAGGTGGTCTGAAAACAAATCTGCCAATGCCTGAGCCAGCCTCGGACAGTAAACAGCTGAGCCCTTGGTCAAAGCTCCCTCTATTCTGACATGCTCGTGGTCTCTTGCGCAAGGGAACTTGATGCCGTGGGGCTTCATGTTGGCTGTCAAAAACCTGAACTCCTTTTGGAAAGCTGAGCCAAAAGAACAAGAGGCCGTGAAAACCTCCTCGATGCCTTCGAAGCTCAAGAGACGCTGCCATTCCTTCAACCATGCCATCTTACTCCTCCGCGGGGTTTCCAGCAGAGCGAAAATACCAGCATAAAGGGAGGCCAAAAGCAACGTCATGCAGGCGAAGGCCAGACGATTTCCCAGCCACACTTTGCTTGTCTTCTGGTTGAACCCTCGCGGGCATTTGTATGATCGCACCATCGGGTGCGCCGCTGCAGAGAAAGTGGTACATGGCGGTTCCAAGGCTAAAGAACGAACCCTTCCATTTTGTATCAAGAACAGGAGCCACTCCAACGTCCGAGACTTCGTGAGGTCATAGTGGGGGGAGTAGGTGAGGTCAATGATAGGGCCTATGGTGTAGCCTTTCTTGGACATAGCATCAGAAATCACCCCACTTCCTCCGCAGACCTCCAGAAAATCATAGAACTGAGCTAGAGGCCTCTCAGCAATAGGCCCTGCATCTGCCAGGCCAAGGAAAGGATCGTCCTCCTCCTCACGCTCCCAATCTTCCTCCTCAACTCCTCCATGAGAGCGGAGGATGCTCCTGGGCATCGAATCCAAAATGACATGGCCTCGTTTGAAATCTCCACTCTGCCACAGAGCCTCTGCAACTCTCTTGTCAACTTGGGCTTCACAAAAAGCACCTTTGCCCATGGAAGCATCTGAGCAGAAAACCGTAGAGGAGACCTGTGACATGATGTTGCTAGTAACCACTGGCAGGAGAATACCCGCCAAAACCAGCTCATCTGCTGCTTTGCGCGCGGGAGGGCCCGTAGCTTTGGGTGGTCTGTATCCAGCTCGAGAGGACTGATCACCTTGAAGAGCTCCTGAAAAATTGCCATGGTGCACTTCCGGAAACAGCAAGCAGAAACAAGGGCTCACATCATAGAGCTGTGGAGGGCGTCTGTTGTATAAGCAAAACGAGCCGCTTGCAAGGCCACCCAACTCAGTGATAACCTCTTGAGGGCCGGAGCCCCAACGGGGAGAGTCCCTGACTGAACATTGAGGGGCCTCGAATCAAGCTCGGCCCCCACTACAGTCGCCAAGGTCTGGTCGACCACATCCTTTGCGTCCGAGCCCGCAAGGCCAACATGTGCATAGGCTTGTTTGGTAGTGGAAAAAGCTTTGTAGGCCTTGCTCGGTCTGCCTTTCTTGTTTCTGAGCTCATGCAAGGGCACTGGTGCAATAGTGAAGTAGTCGTCGATCACTAACCCCTCATAGAGCCCTGCAGGTCTGACCAGGGAAGACGTCTGCAATCTCCCATGCCCCTGAAGCAGGCCATGTTCCTGGAGGAAACCCACATGTGAGGCAATGCCAAACTCTACTCCAAGGTGGTCTCCTTGAAGCACCGACTGAAAGGAGCCAAAGACCAAGGAATCAGGCTCAGTATCAAAATGCCAGGGGCGTATGCCATTGAGAGAATCACCATGCACTGTCCTGTCTGGTGGATTCCTTGCCTGAGCTGCCCGGCCCATGTAGTCATCGTAGGCCTTGGTGCCCTGCAGGTCCTTCAATTTCAAGGACGGCCAGACTGCATTTGTCCTGGATCTCTCATACGTGGCGGCCATCTGGTGGTAGAAGTCCGAGCGATCTGTAATGCATACTTTCACTCCATGGCCCTCTGGAAGGATCAGCCTTGTGATCAGGGGGCCGCAGGGAAGGTCTTTGGAAGGACCTGGAAGCCGGGCCTCATGTGCATTCTGGAGCCGGCGGTCGCCTATTTGACGGTCCCACTCTTCTGACTTGTAGGCATTGAAGATCTTAACTTTTCTGTCAGGGCCCTCCGGGAGGTGCGAAGCTGGATGCAAAGCTAGCAAACCAAAAGAATCCCATCTTTTGAAAAGCTTGAGCACCTCTTGCGCTGACTCGTTCTCCAGGTTCGGCTTTCCTCTAGTGTAGACCGGGGCATCTAACTCCAGCAGCTGAGGTTCAAGGTACCCCATTTGGAACTCAGGAGGCATGTAGGAAACTGCATCCCAATGTCCACGACCTGAAATCTTGAGCCTGTCGGCGTTCAGATTGCCAAAGGGAGAGAGCTTTGGATATTTTGTGTTGTCTGCTGGAACTGCTTGCCCCTGACGGCCTGTATGGTATGGGCTAGTTGAAAGCCCCAATGCATCAACTGCTTGCGCCAGCTCTTGTAGTCGACTAAGCAGCACCAAATTCTTCCGGCCAGAACTCTCCACATGGATGGGCTTGTTCTGGTCACACGCTCGTAATAGCAACCGAAGGTTCTCCAAGGCCTGAGACTGGACCTCGTTCGGCTGCCTCCGGATGAGATCTTGAGGAGGGAACGAGCTGGCCATGTAAGTGTAGTTCAAGGCGCAAACCAAAACATGGAGTGCTCGGTTAAGTGCCAACTCTTTCCTTCTTCCTCTTGGCCCTCCCGGGACCCAAGCCGCATAGGGAGCGAAGCTCGGCAGAGGCAAGGGAAACAAAGCGGTAGGAGATGACTGTGGGCCATCTCGGCAAAGACGGAGAGTTGAGGCCAGGTACTTGGAGAATGCCGTTTTGGCTGAAAGCACCCACCTCGTCAAACTCATGCACCAAGTCTGGAACGAGAAGGATAATGTTGAAATCTCATCCTTCACCAACTCGGATCCCTTCACGGGCCTGAATTCAAGCTCCTTGCCATCATAGTGAGGGAGGTCTGGACCGGTTCCAGAACTGCCATGTATGCCTTGAGGCTGCATAGGGAAGGTGCCTGGCAAGGGGCTGTCCTCCGATGGAGGCTCTGGTGGACAAGGGTTGGGGGGAGGACCTACTGGTCTTGCTGACCAGCGGGTGCCTCGCCTGTTTGCTTCTGGTGCCAAGGCTTCTTCTTTGGCTTTGCCTTGGCCTTTGGATCGGGCTGGGCTGCTTGCAAGGATCTTGGGACCCCACCAACCTCCTGCTTTTTGTTGGTGAGGACTTCTGTCTCCTTCAAAAAAGCCAATGCCACTGTTGCCCAACTCTGCGCAACCAAGGGGGCGAAAGGCCGCTTGGCCCCTGTTGCAGTAGTATTGCGGTTCATCCATAGGTTGGAAGGAGGATCGTCCAGCAGTCGCAACAGCCAAGGCTGGAGGGGTAGTGGGGTGACCAGGTTCGGTCTGCCTTTTCTCCAGTCGGGCCTGCCTCTGGGATAGCTGGGTCAGCTGGTCCATGAGCGAAGGCAAAGTGTTCGCAATCGTCTCCACTTGAGTTGCGAGGGAAGCCACGGTCGGCTTCTTTGGCTTGGGCTTTGGCTCGCCTCCGGGCGTAGTGCCACCGGGAGCTTTTGCTGCTGGTGGTGGCTCTTGGGCCTGGACCTCCTCCTCGGTTGCAGTGTAGAAAGCTGCCCTCTCTGACTGATCGGCTTGAAGCCAACTTTGAACCTGATCGTACAGGTTTTGGAGAGAGGGCCGCACAAGGAAATCCCACTCATAGAAAGGGATGGTGTCTGGATCTAGTTCTCCTCCGTCCGGTAGGTCTGCAAGCAACTGAGACACTGTGGGGAGACTCATATCTGCCACCAGGACACCAATGACCTCTGCTATGTCCTCTGTAGCGCCCTCTGGAGACACTGAAACTGCAGGAACGTAGAGGACTGTGAAAGGGCCAACCAACGGTTCTTCGCCCGTGGGGCTGACCATATGCTGTTGCAAGACTTCCTCTTCTATTGCAGCCGCAGGCAGGGCCAGCAACAATCCACCTGGCCGGCGCATCATGACAAAGGCAAAAGCCGAGACCCTTCCTGGGTCTACTCCAGGTCCTCCTCCATGGTCCCAAGTGAAGAGCGGGGGTGGTCCTCGACCACATTCTCTGGCCTCAGCTCCATTTGTGAGCCGGGGGATATGCGAGGCCGGCGGCCTCGCAGTAAATCTTAGCTTCGGCTTGTGAAGGGAAGCCGTGACAAATGGCGTCTGTCTCCGCCAATCGACCAACAAGTCGATGAAGCTCCGTGTAGGTTCCCACTCTGGTAGGTGTGGAGACCCCAGGCGCCCTGAGCACCACGTAGACGGTCGGAGAGAGATCGATGTCCCAAGATAGTTTGGGCTTGGCCACGTGTCCGGTAAGGACCAGCTTGGCCCACTGTCCTCCTTCCCAGGCTCGGCGAGCTCGGCACTCCTTGGGGTACTTGCCTCCGTGCAGTGCCTTGCAAGAGTCAATGAGCTTCCACGGGCAAGGAACCAGGCTGCGAGCAAGAGTATCGTAGTCACCAAAGGGGATGCCTGCAAAGAAATCCGGCTCCTTCTGGGTAACTGGCTCTGATTCGCCCTTCTTGCCGTCCTTGGCGTCGTCCTTGGTCTCTTCCTCCACCAACTCCCAATTGCTGCGAGGACTGCTGGCCGCTGCAGCTGAAGATTGCCCTTGAGAGCGGACAGCTATGGTCAGCTCCTCGATGGCTTTGACTAAATTGCCAAGCTCACTGGGCTCAGAGCTCATGCAATCCTGTAGCCCTCCAACCTCCTCCTAGCCCGCAGAGCAGCGGACTGAACCACCTGATGAACAGGTGAAGGATTGGGCTGTACAGCCACGGGGATGAGAAGCCAAATCCAAAAGGCAGAGGAAATCAGGAGACCAAAAAGAAATCCAAGGAGCCAAGAGAGGGCCAGGGCCGAGAAGGACGCAGGGTGGCAATGCAAGGGGCACTGCAAGCCCCAAAGACCTGTGTGGAGGGCCTCACGAAACAAAAGGGCGGCTTGTGTCGCCCCCTCCAACCACATGTGACTTGAGAACGTCGAAGCGGCGGTCATGGCTATGTTCAGTAGCTTCCTTAGAAGTGCTAATGAGGAGTAACATGGGTCAACCATGGGGCTCGACGAGGCCAAACATACGCCATGGAAGTTTGTCGGGTAACCACTGACTGAGCGAGTTGGTCAGATAGGGCCGTTTTCTATCAACTGAGCCATGATGATTGATCTAAATCTAGGACTCGTAGTAGTGGGTGGAAAAATTACCCAACGTACCACTCTACAAGCAAGGACGCCTTCAACTGAACCATGCCGGCATGAGAGGACAAACACCGGTGCCGAAACAATAAACCAAGGACGCTCAACACTGTATCTACATCTGGTGCTTCCTCTTTTCTCTGGGGGGTTTGGGTCAATTTGGTGTGGTTGCTCTATGCCCCTCTTCAAGCATCCCAATCCAATCAAACTCCTGACCCATCACCGCAGGGTTGGGGTCGATGTTGGTGAAACGCCTTCCACAGCGGCACTCCAGGATCTGCGGCGTTCGGGAGGGTGACCAGTTCCGTTCCTTGGGCACCAAGGTGCAAGTCAGTTGGAGGGATTGGTTCACTTCAAGTAGTAGCTCAAGAGACGTCCACATGTGCAAGACATCGATCTGGAAGCTTCATTTTGGAGGTCTTGCTTTACAGGAATGTGAGATTTTGGAAGCAACGTGGAACATAAAGGAAAAAGGTTTACTGGACAACAGTTCACGGAGACAAAACTGTAGTCTTCAAGGCATGTTCCTCTACAAAGGGCAGCTTCCACAATTGCCTGAGGAAAAGTAAAACACTTTCCTTCCTAGCTGTTCAGGCTCTCGGGTCTGCGCCAACTGTGACTGCGTCGGACGGAGAAGAAGATTGGTGGCATTTGCCTTCGGAACTGCGCCACGTAAAAGGCCTCCCGGAAGAAGCTTGGCCAGGATTTGTTTAGGTTTCTGAAAAAAGAACATGTTTTGGGAGTTGCATCTCAAATCGATTCAAATCCTCAGAGACAGCCATAACCTTGCTCTTTGTGACGAGGCAACTTAAGGTAAACACCAGCTGAGGAGGCTGGTCTTTATTGGGGCGAACAGCCGAGCTTGGGTTGACCCACCGAGCCGAAGCTTCTGAGAGCCTTTTTGTCACTCATCTGGGCTCTAGGAATAGTTCAAAGTGCTTTGGGCCCATATTTCCAACCACTGAGGAAGAACGGCTGGCCAAGGATGCAAATGATGTTGCCAACTTGTCATTCCAAGAGCCCCGGAGAATCTTGAAGGAATCTTCTCGAAACTGTTGAGCTTCTCTTCGCCTGTTGAATTGGTGCCATTGCACTCATGACAGGCGCAGGACTGTCCGAAGAAGGCGTCTAGCTGCGTCTCGCAGGTCAAGCCGCACTTGCAAAACCTCAGGTACATCACTCTGCTATGGGCATCTCAATATTTACAACAGCATGTGTTTTTACTCTTTTGTCACTTTTGTCCAAAGAAAGAAGGCGGAGGATTCCTTCGATTAAGCGTGGTGATCATGAGTTTATTACGCAGCGCCGCTGAATCTCCATGCAAGGCTGGAGCGTTGTCCGTCTCTGACCTGTTGACTCATGAGGTCATCATGGCTCAGGCTTCAACTTCACAAATCATGAACATGGAGACTTTGAAACACTCTGAAACATCGGGAAATGAGCGGCTTGAGTTCGGTTGGATGTGAAGAATGGAAACCAGCAAACGGTTATCAGCAATCACCTCTCAGAGTGCGGCAATCTCGTGAGAGACTGTTGGGTGCGATGCCTAGTCTTACATTGGACACCAGGCAAAGGTTGGTCTAAAGAAAACTGTTGTGTGTATTTGTTTTGCTGCAGTTCGGTTGCAAGCATGTTAAAGAACTGGAAAAGGTCCTATATATATATATGTGGATTTCATGCCTCTGATAACATCTAAGGGTTGGAGAATCCAACGGTGCCATATTGCGCTTGGACGCCGCCAGGTGAACACTCTTCAAGTGCCTCCAAAGGACACGAAGCTGCCCCAAACCTCTTCCTTCGCATCCTGTGTGACGTCGCCCCTGGCGGTGTCCATACCCCACAGGAGCACGAGGAGGTGCACAGCGCGCAGCATGGGAAGCTTCGCCATGAACGTTTGAGAACGGTGAGCGGATGATTTGAGCCCAGCGTAGCTAACTGTGCCGGTCTCCAAGACGTGGCTCTTGGTGGTTGAAGACTATGGCTTGCTATGCCTTGCGTGGATGAGGTTCCTCACTGACGCCCTGAGAAAAGCTTCTCCATCAACCATTCGTGGAATACGCTTACTGCTATTTGACTGCTATTGGGCCCAGTCCTGTCTACAGATCAATCAGCCTTGGATGGGCGTTACTGTCAAGCCTTGGATGAAGGCCTCCCGAGAGAAGAGGGCCTCCCGCGCGCCTGGCAGACCTCCCATCTTCACCGCCTGCACAAAAGGACCCCGCACGCCGAACTCCACTCCTACCTCAAGAATCACAGACTCCCGGATGAATTCCCGCATCCTCATATGATTTGAGTGATGATCTTAGAGTTAAAAGTTGTTAGAAGTGCGATGATATGATCCGGTTTGAGCCGATTAAAGCCAAGAGTTCGGGTGCTACTGGTGTCTGGCATTGAAGCATGGCCGCATGGCCTGTTGATTTATGGTCGAGTCGGGTCTGCGGTCCCATGTCCCACCCACTTGGATGTCCAATCGCAACTCCTTCTTAGCTTCTGGGGTGGATTTTGCAGCCTCTGAAACGCAAGCGGGGGCATACAGAAATCCGATATGATCGTACATAAATCTGACCGGTCCCTGATCAACCTCAGGTACTTCAGGTATGCTTCAGTCATTGCCACCAGCACATGCATGTCAAGAATGGTCTGATTGAATTGGCGATGTTCGCCGGTCATTGAGTCATTTGTGATCCAATTTCCAGGCGATGTATCTTTTCAGAATGATTAGGCTTGGACTGGAGCCCAGGTGACCAGAACATACCAGAACTATCCAGAACTCATGATGTTCTTCCATGGTTGGGACGTGTTGCTATGCTTTTCTTGTGTTTTCATCCACCCCCCTCTCCTCCAAGTACACCGCCACAAACTCTTCACGCTGCAAGGCTTCCCGTGCTTCGAACAACTGCTCCACAGCAGCGCACTGTGGAGCATGGCGAGGGAAGAGGACAGACAAGGCCTTTTGGAAGCCTAGGTTGTGCAATGGCTTCTGGCTGGAGACGGCTGGAGAGCAGAGAGCACAAAAATCTCTTCATGTTGCATTTGCGGTTCAGCCCTCGAAACCTAACATGGTTGCGGACCTGAAGACGAAGCAGACCAGCCAGGCGGGTGCATTGGTGTGTTCCGTCAAAGCTGCCCAACTTGGACTCTGGAACTACGTAGGTCAAATCGGTCTCACCGAGGTGCTCTTAGCAGAGATACATCCGTTGCCGTCTTCATAAACCTGGAACGCTCCTTAGACGTCCAGTGGATTCCTCCATCCAATCCAGGGCGGAACTGGTGAGGGGCCATGGCGGCCACGGCCATGGCCATGCTGATGTGGGTGGGGGGAAAAAAGGATGTCTTTTCAAAGTACATTTTTGGACTGCAAGATTCACATCGCAAACTATACTGAGAAGTTGAGATGTGAAAACAGCTGGGGATGCTTGGAGATAAGTGATTAAGAATAGACAATAAGCTGCGCAGTTGCATTCGGTGGTGACTGCTGAAGGGTTAGCTGCTGGGGCCGGGGTCCATCTGATCCCTCTCCGGAGCGCTGCAAAAGTGCTATTAAAAGGAACAGTGTGTGTTATGTGTTTGTTTTGAATTTCTTCAGATTGGCCAACAAGTGTCACATCCAGCGGCCCACAATAGACCCAACTCATAGACGGCTTTGCTGTGCCCAAGATGTCTGGAGACAAAGCCTGGCTACCAGGCTCTTTTAGGTAACAGCTGACCTAGAACTAACCCTCTTTTATGGCAATCATCGACTGCTAAGCTCCCCATCTGGATCCCTAGAGAAGGAAGACTTCAGCAAACTCGCTTCTTTGTTCTCGCACTTCTGGAGTCCCGTCCTTGGACCTTCCCCTTCTATAATCTTCCATGTGCTTGTGGAAGGACCTGGACAACAATTCCATGAACACATCGTCCATAAGAACCATATTCCAACAAAAGAAGGACTGGCCCTTATGAAGGACAAACATATAGCTTGCAGATCTTGCAGGCCTTTCAGTAAAATAGTGATATCTAAATAAATAAATAAATATATATATATATATGATCAATATATATATATATACATGAATTTTACAGGATTATTTAGAACTTCATTAAAACTTGACAAACAAAAAATACAATTGCATAAGATATGCGGCTATTAACATTGTTGGCATTGCCATTTACTGAACAAACAATGAGCCCAACACTTAATTTGTCTATAGAATCACATTACCTATGTAGTACAAATGACTTATATTCGATTGGCACGCAAATTATAGCAATATATCTTGTACTTTCAAATTTTATAATAGTGTTTGGAACATGCACGTCGTCTGTAATATTTTTCACAACTTTGGATTGTATGCTTCGTGGCAAAAATTCCATAGGATCGATTTTCATCTTACCATGCTGATGGCGTTTTAACAAACTTAATGAAAAACGAATAGCTATCATTAAATTTGTTAAGTTGCTATAATACTCTAGGAATGTGTTTTTAGCTGCTGACTGAGATCTGTGATACAGGCGGTAGATCCGATAGGACGGACCCGGCCCTCGGTATACCTCACCTTCCACACGAACCGAGCGCGGTGCTCGCTCCGAGCGCGCTTGGTGCCGGCCCAAGGGGCGCTGCAGCTGCTCAGTGCTCAACACTGCAGGTGCTTCATGACCTCGCGTTCGCCGCGGTCCTCCCGTCTTCCTCACAACGTGGATGTCCTACACGGAAAGGACATGGAGCAAACTTGGAGAAGTTCGGAAGCAACATGTTAGAACATATTTCTCCCTGAGCCAAACACTGCTACCAAACAAACATTGCTTTACCATGCTTTAGATCACAATATCCAAGCACAACTACCACACAAAAGTTGCTTTAACATGCTTTAACCCCAATAGCTTCATACCGATCCAATGATTTAAAGCTCACCAGATACTCAAACAACCCTTACCTAGCCTATGATTCATAGCCTCAAACTCTGTACATCCGAGTGCAGAATGTCTGTGCCAGTCCACCCCCCCAACCCCACCAAACCCCCAAACGCGCCCAATTCGCATCGCTCTGCAGAGACTCCGCACCGGCCAAGCTCCAAAACCACTCCTGGCCGCGTGCGGACTGACTCGGCTCGGACGACGTGTCGGACACGACGTGTCGGGGATCGGGACGTGCGTTCCAGCCGAAGCCGCAGATCTTTCAAATGGCCAGGAGGAGGTCACTGAAGGGTCCAAATGAATGGATTCACCTGGCTCTGTGGCCATCGCCAGTTCGGATGAAAGCAAGTGTTCAATGACTGACAAATGAGGAGGAGTCATTGAGGATGAACTGCCATCGCCATCGCAGTTCGTGGGTTGAACTACCGTGAACTAGTTCGTAGATTCCATCTGAAGGCAGCTCCCACTCCTCGAAAGAATGAGCTGAAAGAATGAGCTGTGTGTCTTCCACTCATGAAATTCTGAAACTCCTCTCAAAGAGGTCCTCTCCTTGGCCGCTTGCCGCATTCCAAAGAACGAGCTGCGAAGCCGGAAGCGCGCGACGATGGGCACGTGGTCCTCGGAAGAACGGCTGAGGTGGATCGCTGTGATGAGCACTATGACTCCTCAATGGCACAACTAGTGCACCTCCTAGTGCCTATATGGCATTATATCTTTGAAAAAACAAAAGAACCAAAAAGGTTGCCGCACAAGGGTGCAAGAAGGATCGAAACAATACCTAACAGACCACGATCCAGCTTCAACTACGCTGAATAGATCAGTCATGTGGCGCTTTATGCATGAATGTTGCAATCACCAATCATAATCTTGGGGCAAAGCTGGATCACCAGCTGAATCTCTCACACACACACAAACAAGGATGTGATAGATAAGCACTCAGTCCCAGTGGCAAATGTACCGATGGTCAACCGGTGCACGAGTCACTGGCTAAAAGTCTTGCAAACCAAAAGATACCAAAAGGAAAGGAGACAGTAAGCGACAGTAAGTTTCCTCATGGTTTGAACACTTATTTGGTGCAGGTACACGATCTTGTCCTTCAACAGGCCCTCCACTCGATCGCAGAGACACAGCGCTGATCAAATCGCCCAAGCCACTGAGGGATGCCGAGCATTGGGAATGGCTTCATGCAAAGAATCTTCAGGAGACTCCTGCACCTCAACCTCAGGCTCAGAAGCAAAGGGTAGATATACAGTGATGTGGCCTTGATGCAGACTATGTGTGTGCGTGTTGTTTTTTTCTTTTTTAAAGGGCGCTGATCAAATTAAATTAGGTTTGAAACACTTTTTGTTACAGATTCTTCACCAGTGCTCCTGATCATGCTGCAAGATCCATGCTTTGCCCAGGGCTTGCACCCAATGCCGCTTCGGTGTTTCCCGCCCAGCACATGACGACCATGACAAGAGCTCTACTGGATCCAACTGTTGATTCGCACTTTCCCTAGGGCTCCTGTCGCGCATTTTGAGGTGATTGGGGTAGGTTTGCAGGATCCAACTATCCCTAGGGTTTGGAACCTTTTGAACCGTGAATGTCGGAGTCCGCCTTCGTCTCATGGCTACCATGAAACCAATTCCAAACGGTGACACTGGTAGACGATGGCATCAATGCGCATGCGTCGTGCTCGCGTGATCGAGGTCACGCCCGTGGGGACGTCCGCCGTATCAAAGGTGAAGGGGTGCAGGACCACTTCCCGGTTCCTGAGGGCTTCGCAGGCATGGCACTGGGCACTAGGCACTGGGCGTATGGCCCTTGGATAAAAAGAAAGAGCGGTACAAAAAGAGAGACGGAGAGAGAGAGAGAGAGAGAGTATCCACATGAGACAGTTGAAGAAGCAAAGGTGATTGAAGGTCTTCTTGCTGACGATTAAAGCTCTACAATCATTTGTTCTGAGTCTCACTGACCAAGACTGACCGAATAGTTATTTATCACTACTTTGACTTTGATATGTGTTTTCTTCTCTGGATATTTTCACTTGCCACCAGCTCTTTAACCTTAAGTCCCGTGGCTTTACAGCCTGCAGAAGACGCATGACCAGGCAAATGCCAGGGAGAAAAAACCAATGGAACCTCACAGTTCATGGTCCTCGAGTTCACCCTGGATGGTCCTCTCAACCCCCGCACGTTCGGATCATCTGCAAAGACCCCTACAGTAC
Source organism: Durusdinium trenchii (assembly GCA_963970005.1). Taxonomy (NCBI): domain Eukaryota; class Dinophyceae; order Suessiales; family Symbiodiniaceae; genus Durusdinium; species Durusdinium trenchii. The sequence continues at coordinate 432,913 of CAXAMN010022361.1, read as the reverse complement.
CCACGGTTTTCTCAGGATGAGCCAGAATTGAGTTCTCTGAACCTCACCCTGCTCACAGTTCAGCATCAAACACACACACACACTTATATTTGTTAATGTATAATACATACACAGTATATACTACACAAACTATACACCTATTAATACCTAATTATATATATAATTACAAACTATATATACTACACATGAGTCGAGTGATTAAGAGCTCCAACGGCTGCGAAGGATTGTCCAACCCCAAGCCCCTAAACCCCCAACCACCTTGCTCACCTTGCAGAAATACGCCACCAAAAGCCTGAGCTCATCGACCGGGCGTCAGCAAAGACAGGGTGTTGGCCACCCCTTTCAGCCGACCAAAGGAACTGCAGTTCAAGTCTCCCGCCAGCACCACCGGCGCCTGCAGATCGGGTTCCAAGCAGGTGCGCAAAGCAGGTGCGGTGCAGGAATGAGTCCAAGGACACCCAGCGAAGACGGTGAGAATCCTATAGGGACACTTTGGCACTCCGGACCTTGTGCTGCTCCCCTTGACCTGAGATTCACCTCCGGATTCCTTTCTTCAAATCCAAGTGATCGAACGACGCGCTTCTTCCCACCGCCCCACGAAGGACAACGCGCCAAACATCTCCACCTCTCCCACCCCGAACCAGGAGGCCCTGCAGCGTGTGCGCACCCGGCCTCGAAGACCTGATGCTTCGTGGTGAAGTCCACCAAGGCTCGAAGTACTTGACCCACCTGCTTGGCCCTTAGCATCTCCTGGCCGACGATGATGATGCTGGCGAAGCAGTGGGCGGCCGTGCCGAAGCCGCGGCGAGGCAGCCCCGCGACGCACCGCCGCGGCGAGTTGAGGAAGGCTGGATAGGAAACATCATAACAGCCTCCACTATATAAGTTAAGTTCTGACATGTTTAGACCTCATTGTTTGTGTCAAGCTGACCTTCAACTTAAGGTCCAGCCTTCCCAGCATCAACATGTCCATGTCAAAGCATCAACTCTTCCTTCCCTATATGTCCAGTCTGGTGCGTTTTCCGCGGCTCGTTTGGCGCGTCTTCTCGTCTTGTTCTGCTGGCTCCTGGGCCAAGTCGTCCGGATTCCGCTGCAAATGGGTAGAGACCAAGCAAATCTTCTGACGTCCAGGACCTTTGGACCTGGGGCCAAGGAAAGCAAACACTTCGCACGGACGCAACAATGGATGACATCTGTAAAATGGGAGGTGATAGTGTGAACCAGCTTTGAGCCACTTCAATTACAAAAGTGGTCGACTACCGCTTGTTTGAAGCAAGAAGTAAGCTCCACGTGGTCAAGGTGCTTTTGACCACAGGACTTGCAGCAGAATCGATGGGTTGTACATAAATCAATTCTGTTTTTTATAACCGATTGAGACTCCTCATCTGGTGGCCCAAGAAGTTTGTCAGCAACATGTTCGAGGAGCCCTTCACGTTCCAGTTATGTAGGGCACGGGTGCCCAGCTTTTGCACCTGCTTTTGCGCTGCCCACCCAACAGTTCCTGCAAACAATCGGAAACCTTTGTGGCAGCTTGCAGTGACCCCAACAAGAAAACTTAATCCACATGTTAATCACAAAAAAGTCACATAACTCATCATAAATCTACGTGAGGACATCTGTGTTTATCGTCAAACCCACCTCTGCCCTCCAAACCGCCTTCAACTTCCACCATCTTTTTCATTCTTTTTCACTCCCACCTCGGCCCCCTTGTTTTCAGAACCGGCCCCCTCAAATACCAAGCGTCTGGAGCAGCGCAATCACTGCAATCCGGTCTTTGTACACATCACCCTGGGGCCAAACTCTCGCTCGCTCGTTTCGAATCGCCGATGCAGCGGATCCTGTGGAAGCGGAGCGTCTGCAGGTTGGCGGAGTGCTCCCGTTGCTTCAAGTGCTTTTGGATTAAGAACTCCATGTTGAATGATTCCGGGAATTGCGCATCTTTTTGGTTGGAAATGAAAGGGGAGCAGGGAGGATCCGCCCCTTTGCAAGCCCGAGCCATCCTTCCAGTCAGTGTGGGAGGCAACCCCAACAATGAAATAGAATCCTTTCAACATCTGGTGGACCTTGCTCTTGCCAAATGATACCTGGATCTCACACGCCTAAACCTCCTAAAACTGCGCAGCCCATGCAAAGCAAACAGCCACCGATGCCGAACTGAAGAAAAAACAACCTGATGGTCGGAGGTTTCACCGAACGGCGACAAAGTCCACCAATATTAATAGTTTTGACTGTCACACTTGGAAAATATGGTATATTGTTTATCTATCCATGATGCCAGTGATGCTGAATACCTGTCTTGACACAACAAGCATTTCACACAAATACATACAAATAAGACTATATGGATGATTTGCATACCTACCCTACTGGCTGAATCAATCACGAAATGTTGATATTTTTTGCGACATGTTGAGACCGCCTACTCAAAAAAGTCGATCTCAAGCAGCTCTGCCCCACCGAATACATCACTCCGACTCCTTTGCCTGGATGGGGCAAGTCTTGTCCACAAACTCCACCGGCTCCTCATCTGGACGGAAAGGCGGACGCAGTGCCAAGATGTCAAAGGACATCAAGCAAGCCACCAAAAAAGCAACTGGCAAAGAGGCCAACTGACACAGGTCAAGCGATGTCCCCAGTTGTCCTAAAATGCACAGGCCCTGGCATATTCGGGATACAGCACTCCGAAACCAAATGATGGCTAGAAGACCTCACTACGGCGCAGGACAACACCCCACTCCTCCGCTAGTAGTCTGAACAAATCCGTCCGCCAGGCCACCTCAGTAGCTGTGGCAGTCGTCTTCTTTGCCGAAAAAAAACGGCGCGACTGACGCGACTGACAAGTGCCCCGTGGAGGTGAACATGTGATGACTGTGATATGTCAACCCTTCGGCTTGCTTTGGGCGGCTTGGATTTAGCATCGGTTGTGGCCAACCTGTACATCTCACAGTTCTACCTCAAATTCCCGTCGAAAATCGGCAAAGGTCATATTCTCCTCTCTTGCACCCCATCCTACACCGAACATCCCAGAATTGGAGAGCTGGCAAGCTGTCAGTCTTAGCAGTCTTGGCTGTCCTCGCTGTTGCATGCATCAACAGCAACATCTCTATAGCCTTCCATGAAGAAAACACCATTGGCCTGAAATGTGGGTAGATCGTCATGGATCACCCCAGAGTCCGACCAGAGCCACCATGTAGCGAACGACCTAACCGCAGGTTAACCATCCTGGTTTGGACCCGCAGCCAAATCAAAACAACCCTTGGGGAACCTCAAAGTTGATGCAAATCTGAGAAACTCCTTCCCTCCAGCCCCCATGCTCAAGGCGAACTTCGGCCACGCGGCACAACATCCATCTCTGCTAGAGGCCCGAGGGCGCTTGCGCCAAATGGAGTCATATCCCATCCTGAGGAGAGCCCTTCAAATTGGTCCATGTCTGAGATGAGGAAGAGGGTATCTCTCTTCAATCAACATGGAAGTATAAATTTGTAAACAATAGAATGAGTGAATCTGGTTCACCCCGGCAAGAAACCTACAGAACACTTGGATTCGCCGGCCATGGCGTAACACCTCATAGGCTGAGAAGTTCTTCTGTTGTGACCGACTTTACAAGAATGGAAGCGGATGCTCTGGCCACGAAAGACTAATCATATTCTCATAGCAAATGGGATGGTTTCCACTTCCCTTTTTGATTGGAGGGAGTGTCACAGGACTCCTCAGCATGGTAGCCTGGTAGCCAGCACTGAATTTCTGTGTGCTCATCAGATTTGGAAAATGGACACAGCTGAACTGACTCTGTGCAACGTGTGTGCCAAACATCTCGCCGCATTGCTTCTAACTATGCAAGCAAAAAGTCTCACGGGGGCCTCAAGCAAATCCATCTTCCCTGCAAACATGTCCGCCGTAAGAATCAATTCCATGAAATGTCGGGGGACAAAGAACCCACGGAACATTCAGTGAAGTCCAAGCATCTGTTGCAGCGCTGGTTTGAAGTGCTCCTGCAAAAGTTGAAAAAACATCACATAATTTCTTTCAGAAAGCAATTGTTTTTGACTCAGGCTTCCTACCTTGATCCCCCAGAAACTTTCATGATATAGTGGATATAGTGGATCATAGAACAGGGCAGCGCATTGTTCAAATCCTTTTGTTCAATATTCTATCGTCTTTTACCATTCAATTCTAAAGGCGACAATCCTCAAGGAAAAACATCTATAGTTGACTATATATGAAATGAACAAAGATCGGCTACTGACAGCTACAGTAACCCCGCCAATGTCTGGTCTGGAGAGACATTCTATTTAAAGCAACCACTGCAGGCAAAATTGCAACCACCCTAGGCACAGTTGGGTGCTTGCCAACAAACGAGCTTCGAAACATGAACAAAAAGAGAAGTCCAAACAGTCTTGAACTTGTTTCTCTACATCCTGCATTCATGTTCAGTCATCACTTCTATTGCTCTTATGATATGCTACAATAAACAATCATATACCATATACTAATACACAGCCTTTTGGTTTCCTAGTCTTAAGTTCTCTGCCAATGTGTGAGAACCGAAGTGACGCCTGGTAGTGATCGCACTCCACCAAAGAAAGCAAGTCGCACTTCATGCCTCGTGAGCGAAGGGACATCTTCTTCAGTCGAAATCCGACACAGCTACTGACTGTAGACTCTGTGGAGCCAACGTTGTTATGTGGATGGCAAGTCCCTCTGAGCAGAATCCTTTTGGTTACAGCCCATGGCTTTTCCAACAGGACAGGCACATATCAAGGGAACTGGAGGGAAATAATTGACACATCAGTGATCAGCATTAAAATCAAGAGCGGCTGGCTCTGAGAACGCATCTTTTTGATCCTTCGCTAATCCCCTCAAAATGGATCACTCCGCCATTTTTATCTGTGCAATGTCACGCACTTGCCCCGATACACCAGCCCAAATATTAATTCCAGAGCCATCCACTTCCATGTACTGAACAACCCGTACTATTCAAACCACCTAAACTGGGAGGGTTCCCATCACCAAACCTAAGCACCCAAATGGGCACAAGGTCTTCCACTCCCTCACTTTCCATCCCTGGGAGCTTGCACAGCTTCCACGATATTCTTCCATCGGGTCTTCCCTCAGCATTCTGAAGATTCTGACATGCTCAAGTACACCAATTCTTCACCTGTTAGACCGCAATGTTTGAGGAGTGTCCACCCAATTCCCCCTACCCCTCCCTCCACCCCGCCCATGTCCCTATCCCTCCTATCGCCAAGCACCGCCCCACCACTCCGGCCTCGGATCACCTCCAACAGGCGCCAGCGACGGTGCTCCCAGGCGAAGAACGCCTGGTGGATCTCCTGGCGCAACGACCGAGGCCACGACCGAGGCTGCCCAACTCGTGCGGCAGCCAACTCGGGCGCTGCCTTCTTTGGGGCGTGCAGGGTTCGGGAGAGCGAAGTACACCATTTAGGGAAGAACAATGGAATGTAGATGCCAAGGCAGACAGGAGAGATTGTGGGAGGGTCGGAGGGTCCTACTGGACTGGAGGTTTTTCTGTTTTGCTAGAGGATTTCATGGGTCTTGCTAGGTGCCATGCCATTCACGTCACTCTGAGGGTAATTGTAAGAAGCGAGCGATCGGACCACTGTGCGCTTCCAACTCAGATGTGAAAAGAATGTAGTACCGCCTCGATGTAAACACCCGCACTGCACTTTCAGCCCCCTCCTCTACTTTTTTGATCTCATCTTCAGTCAAGACACCCTTCACCTTGGCCGAAAGAGTTGGATTAAATCAGATGTGAGCGTCCGGTTGTACAAATAGGCACCTCTATGACTGTCTCAAAAAGCTTGCGACCCCATTTCAGATCTCTTGCTTTGAGAAGACCTTGCTCCATGTTGCTCTTCAATAGTGCATTCCGATGAACACATCGCAACGGTTTGGTTGAAAACGCCACGTTTGGCCTTCAGAACATTGTATCCCTATGTCTCCCTTTCAGGGCCATGCCCTAAACTTCACGATTTCCATGCTCATCCGAATGCAAACCCCCGGGATCACCCCACAAAATGGCCATGCAAATGGAGTCTGGTTTCCGATGATTTCCTACACCTGTCCTCTGTCTGTCAAGCTCATTCCCCAAAGTTTGGGCACCAGGTCGCAGCTGAAGGCAGGCCGCAGCCCCAAAAGGGAAACCCTTGAAAACGAGCCACGCCACACCCATCAACTCTCCAACCGCACCCAATACCCACCATGCATGCAATCTATGCCTACACCCATTGTCACCCATCCCAATGTAGATGCTGGCGTCTCATGGATTGACTGGGGTGTAGCATTACCTTGGGAGCAGCCCTGCTTAGCCAAAGGCACATACTTGGGCCAACCGAAGTTGGCATACTGCCCGTTCGGCAACTTCTCTCCATGCAGTTGGAAAATGGCTCGGCGACGTGCATCGGGCATGTCAACACCGTACAGAAACCAGGGCTCCATGTTATTGCCCACATAGCCGGCCAAAATATTGTACCTCGCAGGAAACAGAACTTTGGGTCTTTTCCTGTCAAATGATTCGAGAAGAAACATGACATTGACATGCCTCTGAAAATCCAACTGTACGTAGCAAGCCTTTTTGGGAACGTGGCGAGCCATGAAGGAATGTGGAGCAAAACGTAATCAACATATTTTAGTATCAGAACTGTCTGGCCTTAAGTGCGTAGACGTGATGCCAAAGAGAGCCAAAGATAGATAGAACTTCTGTCATTCCGATTTCTTGCCTGTTCACCTCAAACAAATAATAGAAACATATAATATATATATACATAGATATTAACTGCGGTTCTGCTTGGAAGCTAGTCTTATAATGTATTATGTTGGGGCCACTCTAATGCATCAAAGCGGCTGTCCAACGGTGAATTCAAAAGGCCGTCGCACATGGCGACGGGTCACGCGCGCCAGTGGATTCCAGCGACGCATGCGGCTAGTGAGCCGCTCATGAGCCGCTTGTGGTGTGCAACGGTGCGGCTGTTGGAAGGTGTGTTTCAACCTCGCCAGACAAGACACATTGACATTATTTATTCAACAAGTATGCATGATGATGGACGTCCGAGGTTGGGTTTCACAGGTTCCGGCGACGGTGGGTGGAGTATGAGATGCAAAGGTGGTTGCTTCTTTCGTCCTTTCCGGCTTTACTATATTTCAATATTCTTCTGAGCTACACGCATGTTTGTTGAATTCCATTTTAAACCTCACAAGTGCCCGGCACAGTTCCCCTTACTCCTGCGTGAGTCCCATCGATGAACGCAGGCTGCTCGACCGGAAAACACCAATCTTTGGGCGTCGAGCCAAAGTCTGTGGGCGTCGAGCCAGTGCTCGGAAGGAACACACTAGCCGCTGCTTGGACTCTCTGGCATTTTCGGAGAAAGTATCCAGGCGTGCCCCAAACATGCACATGGAAATCGAACATCCTCACCGTTTGTGAACATTGTCTTCCTGCCTTTGTGTTCCTTTCGACAATAAGTAAAACAATGGAATCTAAGATCTTGGTCGAAGCACCTAGTGCCTGTTAGATGAAACAAACGGACAGTCAAATTCTTTCAGAATATATAATTAGGCACACATTGTATCATATTATCCCCATTCTGGGCAGGGGGACTTGGAGGCCATTTTGATACAGGAACTGGGGATCACTATCTTTCAGAGTTCCATTCCAATCGCTGCCCGAACTTGGCCGGCCGCCCCGCCTTCAGCGTCCTCCTTTGCAGCACGGAAATCCGCTCGGGCCTGGCCCCATGTCAGGGCTTGGCCCCACGAACAACTCCTCTGCTAAGGCTGGCAGGGTAGCTACAGGCAGAAGCAGCAACCTTTATTCTTGGTGAGCCCCATGGAAGCTATTAGGGTGGGGGAAGGCCCAGTGACCAGTGGAACATATTGGAACTATAACTGGAGTATACGCTTCGCAATGAGCCTGCGATTGATCTAAGTGGAAGTCAAGCCGGGAGCTCCGGACTTCACACCTGGATGTGTAATTATCAAATATCAAGCATGGTTTAGCTGTGTGCCATTTACCCCAGAACAAAAAACACACATCCTTTTCGGTAACTTCTACTCCACCTATACCAAAAACGGTTTGCATCGGTTTGCTGATCGTATGCGTGCTGTTCACTTCGACAGCTTCTCCCGAAGTAACACGGCCAAATGCTTCAATAATAGGACACTATCCAACCCCACTGGCCGACGTCCAAACTCCGTGGGCCCCTGGGCCTGAATTAGTAATTCCCAAACAACCCATGTATGGCATATGGTATCATATGGCTGGTTTGTAGGGGTCAATGGGGTGGTAAATCTTCCAGTTCCCAAAGCAACGGGGCCTTTTGATTCACCCAAAGCAACCTGTTCTCCGTGAGCGTTTACGGGTTAACCAGGCCCTCACCGGGCCGAAGTCTGCCTCGTCGCTCAGCAACAGCACCGACCTTTGCGCCTGGTGAGTCGTGGTGAAGTCGGTCCCACTCGACAGCAACCAGCGACGGACGGCTAGCGGCTAACGTCTTGCCATATGATCCCCTTGACACCTGGGCTGGTGTCAAGGCCGTGTATCTTGGAAGGATTCTTGGGTAAGGCCACATCACCAAACAAGGCACTTCACCCAACCATGCCTCGAAGTGGTGAATCGGTGCCAACGGAGCCGACACCACGACCTGGCGAGGATCGGCACGACTTCTGCCGGTTGCGAGAAGCTACGAGTTTCAAGGTTCGAGACGAGAAGCTGAGCGAAGAAACTCAGGTGGAGGACACACGGAATGCAAAGTGATGCTGACTCACTAACATGGAAGTGAATGGCATGGTCCCTTGGAAGACTACATTTCAATTTACGAACAGGGTTTCTTTTCCATTTCCATGTTAGTGAGTCGGAGTACATTTCATGCGGGTTCTTCTTGTTTCCTGCTTGCACCTTTTGCACCTGTACTTGGCGTAGGCGTAGCCATGAGTGCAACCATTGCAAACCTTGCATGCATGGTTGCTCCGGCCATGAACGCTAGCAATTGCACTTGCTGCAGCAACTCTTCACTCTCCAATAAAGGCAGCCGGAGCACTCGGCACAGTTCCTTTTTAGTTTTCCATGTGGGCAGCCGGTGTACTGCACATACACAATTGCTAATTAGCTTGTCATGTGAATGTGGGCAACCTTTTACCGCACACAGGTTTCTTTCAGTCTTCCATGTGGACAAGGACTGCATATCATATCTTACAATGTAAAGCTGTGGGAGAAAGCCCATGTGCGTATGACAATTTAAAACCCAACCGTTGATGTCCAGCTTACACCAAAACAACCATAGAAGGAAAGGGCAGTCCAATCTGAGAACCCCCACGTGTACCTGGACCCGACTTCAAGTACACGAGAAATCACGAGAAAATGGGACATGACCAATCATGACCAACCTAAAACGGCACCTTTGCGACTCCAAATGCAGGCAGGTGCCCGTTCCAAACTCTGCTTCCCACCTGGCATGTCTGCGGCGCCTTTTTGGACGCTTGCACTCCGGACATTTGTACTTGTTCCGGCCATGAATGCAAGCATTGCACAAACGGCAATTTTGCTTGACTCGCCCATGTTTGCAACCCTCGCAATCTACACAATTCCACTTGAGTTTGCCATGTGGGCATGGATTGCATTTCTCACATTTGCCCCTCGTCTTGCCATGTTGACATGGGCTGCACTTCGGGCAATTGAACTTCAGCCTGCCATGTGGGCAATGCGCCTTGCGTCTGCGCTTAATCCCAAAGTCCTCTGTGGAACTGACAACTCTGGCAAACAAGCCGCACTTTGTCTCTAGCAAACACCACTGCTTTCTGCAACCGATCTTGATCTCGCTTGTGTCTTTGTCAAGTTCCTGGAATCTACCAAGAAGCGACTTGAGAAACTGCACTGCCGGCTGCAGTCTGAAATCGGCCAAATCTAAGCGATCTAGACATCTCAGAACAATGCTCCGAAGCCGAAATTGAAAATCTCGTTTGGCTCCTGTTGGCTGTGGCACACCATCTGCTGTGCTTCCAGAATGCTCACTTGTGACACGTGGTGGGGACAATGCAGCCACAGCACGACGGAAAATGGAGCGGATCTGGCATGTGTCGTCACTTGCAACTTCACCAAGTGATTGCTCCAACAACGCCACGTATTCCTCTTGCTGCGTCTCACATGTGGTGTTTCTCCAAACCTGTATCGCTTTGTTCATGAGCCTTGCCGCTTTTGTAGCCTTGGTCTCTGGAAGAAACCGCCGAAGATCACTCAACAGACCTGGCCACTGTCTTTCAGCATCAGAATTAGCATTGATCCTTTCAAATGCTTTTCTCAGCACGTTGATCAAGTGATCGCAAAGGATTTGCTCATGGTGGAGGGCATGCAAATATTGCCGCAAAAGCGTCACAGCAGACAAACCACCATATTGCAAAGAAATCTGTTCAGCTGGAAGCTCTGCAACCCATGCAGCAACATGAAACGCATTCTGCTGCAGCTCCTCAGCGTTCAGCACCAGGTGAAGCCGCTGCTCGTACCTCTTCAGCACATTCTGCGGGTGCTTTCCTTGGAAGCGACGAGCGTGATACTGGAGCCTCTCATCAAAGGGTTTTGGAGACATGGCGAACCTGGATCACAAACAGTGTGGAAGTCTGCGGAAGGACATGTGCATGTCCAGATGAACTACTGTTTTAAACCTTCTAGTTACTGACAGCGTTCAATTGCGCTGCTGAGTTGTTTTGCACATGTTTTGCACATATTTTGCAATATGATACGCGAAAAATGTGCGTACACGTCCTGTCATGAGTCATGAGTTATAACCGGCCTGGTGCACAAGACTGCTTTGACTGCCGGTGAACAAGCAGCGATTCACCGAAAAATGACCCTCTTCAAGGGCCATGGTCCTTTCTCATGAAACAGATCTACAGCAAGTCAGGGACGAAGGATTCTTGCACCTGTGCGTAAACGCATTAGGCGAATTGATGGGTTCACAAGGCTTCAATGCTTGCACCAAAGTAAACTTATAGCTTTAACATGTCTATGAGTCTCCCATTGCAACCACTTCCACAAACATTACGCATGCTGCTCGAAAACGATTCAGAAAGGTCACTCTCAACCTGTTGTATACAAATGGCCTGCAAAGCATATGGATGCAAAACTGGTGCCTGACAGTGAGGATGCCTTCCCACTACCTGCTGCGCATGTAAACTGAAACCTCATTGCTTTGGCTTATATGATCTTCTGACTCTTCTGCAGTCCTCTTTTGCGCTGGGATGGCTTTCGCGAAAGCCATTTGTCAACACAAAACATGCGTTCACGTTCGAGTGAAGAAGAACATCCCTGTAGGATGTTGACCACTTTCTGCCAACCTCCACCGACCAGGAAAAGGCATCCGGCCTCCGGAAGCGGTTCCTTTCTTTGGCTGCACCTCTCTCGCCTCGGAGCTCTCGGTGGTCCGAAAGGCCCGGCTTGGCAGGGTGTAGAGGTCGTGGGGGTGGGGTGGTCTAACTACCTTCAAGAGGTAGTAGAAGCACCTAGACACGTCTCACTCAGTGCTGCAGTTGAGCAAATGTTGCCCCTTTGGATCTCCTGTGGCCTCCAAACAACCCCCAAAGTGTGTGCTTGGTGGATCAAGGCCGTGTCTTCCAGGAAGGGTTTGTTTCATGGGTTTTCATGACGGTCGTGCCACACAGTCAAACATAGCCGGCCAGCAAATGTCGCAGATTTCGTTTCTTACCTACTGCAGCAAGCTCTACATAGTGTGTGTGTGGATCATGGCTTCTGGTGGCAGGTGTTCTGCCAGCTGAACTAGGACAAACATGCGTCGACTGCACAGCTGCTCTGGGATCCCTGGCAGTGTGATGCATCTGAGATGTGCAATCTGGAGGGCAGTGGCCGGCATAAATGATCGAGACTCATAGAAACCAGCAAACATCAACCGGAACATCCATGCATGCCAAGAGAGGTGGAACGTGACCGGGACCGGCTCCGGAACACCTGGGGTCCCCAACTGGGAGAGTTCAAATCGTCGGGTCCTTCAACATCCATGCATTGTCGTTCCAGTTGAAGAAACACACTCCCAAACACGACTAATGGGACTGCCATAGGACTGCCGATCAAGCCAGACCCCCGTTCAAGCAATGCTGGCCGTTTCTCGGCAGTCCTATGACAGTCCCATGGGTCGTGTCTGGGACTTGCAAAGATGTGCCTCGACTTCGAAGGAGTAGCGACCCTTGACCCTTCGAGACTGACCCCAAACCAAGATCTCAGGCCACAAGAGAAGTCACACTGGCGGCCAAATTGGTTTGTTGGTAGATCTGTTTGGCAAAATTCAACTGCATCCTACGAGCTGGTCATCCATATGAACGCATGTGAAAAAAAAAACAAAAAAGGATGAAGGTTCTCTGGTGGGGCGTTGGACCACAGGGCCATGATCGACTAGCCACAGCCTTGAAGACTGTAAGCTGTCCACAGCTTGCCCAGAAGACCAGGCGGGTCCATCGCAAAGCCACCTCAGGTAGGGAATCTGGTGTACATTTTGGCTGTCTCACCTGGCCCAAAAGCGACTTCAAAGGGAGAGCCACCCTGGTGATTTTTCAGGTTATGATCATCCCTGGCTGCTATCTTGAAGGGGAAGTCAAGCAACAAGAACCTGTTGGAGAAACATGCAGGGCCTTGTGATCTGTGATCTGTGACGCTGGTGGTACCGGGACCGCTTGAAGGGCCAGAGTCATTATATCATCTGCTTGCAGTGCTTGTACGTGGCATTGTCAAGACTCCATGTAACAATCGCATATTTTCCTTGATATGGAAAAATGCTAGGACACACTTTGAGAAGAAAGCAGCTGTATGCAACAGCCCTGTAGCAGTCCTGTGGGAGTGCTGTGTGATGGAACTTTCTGGTGTTTTCTTGCCCTCCAGATCATGTCTGGCCAGTCTTTCTGCTTGAGCCAGGTGTCACTGTTCTTTTTTGCAGTTGATGATGTTTACCTGTGTCCTCAGAAAGCCACTCGATCTAGTCATTCAGATCGTTCCTTCTCTGCAGAGCGCCGGACAAACGTGGTCGCTTTAGAGATCTAGAGACGGCTGAGGAGGCAACCACGGTGATTTCTGAAGTGTTCTTCCTGTAGCATACAGAAACCACTTGGGGACAGGGACACTCCTGTTATCCAGCAAAACAAAATGCTAGTGATGCTTATTTGGCCTCTGTGCACACTTAGCACTTTGTTAGTCTGCGGTGAACATAGTTTTGGACTAATTTCCCAAAGCCCCGCCAAAAGATAGAACACTAGAAAGGGAAGATCAGAAGCAATCCAAGAAAACTATAGATAAGGAATTGAGGAATTGCAGTTGTTGCTTTAAATCAATGAAATGCTGATGCCGTGGCACACTTTTCCAGCCAATTTTCGACAATGTTCACAATGCTCGTCGATCTCGTCGATTATTCCGGCCCGCAATAAAACAATGCAACTGCATCATTTCTGCGATTCGAGGGAACCACAATGCCAACTGTTGACACAAAGCCAAGCATCAGAATCTGACAGAAATGAAACATGAGGACCATGTAACAAATTCTCAGTGCTTAGCTTGGACCTAACTCGGGAAAACACATCCCGCAAGCCCTTGAAAACCCTGGACCACCGAGTCAGTACTCCTTGGACGGATGATTCCCCAATTTTCTTGGGCCCCGACTCGCAACTTAGTTTCTTCCTTCTCCTCGGCAGGTTGAAGTCAAGATCTTGGGCGTCTTGGATGCGGCCATGGGCACCTCTCAGCCATCAACCTTCCCATACCCTTGCCTGAAAACTGGACTTGCGGAAGACCATTTTCCTCTACATCCCCAAAGGTTTTCAGGGGCAATGATTCAGCTGCAGCCAGCAGATCCGCTTCGAACTACAGCATAACTTCCATCTTTCCTACTCTCTAAGAGGTTCGCCTTTGGGTAAAGCCGCTGGACAGGACCCGAAGTGAAGTGGGGTGCCAACCATACCCAAACAAATAGCAAGCACATAATCTTCCAAAAGAGCTTGTGACTTGTGAGGAGCTTGTAGATCGGTCACACGTTCTGCCATCATCACCGATTCACCAGCAGCAAGTTGTGGAGCCAAGTGGCCAGGGTCAACTCCCACATCTTCTTCATCTGAACCTTTCCGTCAGAAATTGCATGCACCCCGTGAGTCAATTGATGATTGCTTGAGAAGGTGACACTGCGTGCTTGGGCATTGGTGTGTTGGGTGTGTATAATGCACATTCAGCACAATAACATAAACAAGCAGGTAAGATTAAGGTCTGTTTTGCTCCCTTCTCTGTAGAAGGAACTTCACGCAAGCAGTCGATACCTTCACAACGAATGCCAGGCATGGGCTTGTTATTGCTCCTCTCAACAGCCACGGAGCTGCGAGATCACATCACACTGGTCTGGGGGACGGTATGGGTCAGATTCTACGAAGCTTCCTTTTGACAACCCTTTCCTTTTTGGCCTTGGGATTAGGCAAAATGAAGTCTGATTGATGTTGCTTGATCTCTCCCCTTTTTTGACGGCCTCTAAAGAGGTGCCATTTCCTTGGTTTCTTCATGTTTCATCCAAGAACACCAGCATCCAAACGCTGCATCCAGCCAATATGACAAATGTCAAGAGGATTAACAGAGGCAACTAAGCAACAACTAGCACTTTTGGGGAACTTTTATAAGGAACTTGCACAGTAACTCCGGCTCCGGAAGATGGATACCCCGAGCGACTCGCTCCGCGCGGACCCTTTTCGGTCGCGTCTGCCGCCTTTTGGATGCGCGTCCGTCGCGTCACGGCACGACCCACGCGAGCGTTGCCATCGATCACCTGGTCGGCAGTCGGCATGCGAGGGGCCCACTGCGAAAGGCTTCCAGTGGGCGGGGCGGGGCGCTTGATCTTTTAACACCCAACATATTGCACAACTCATGGAGTCCCATGTTGGGCTGGTGAGTCAACTGCTACACAATATAGTCCGTGTCAGGAAGCAAGCCTCCAAGTCGAAGGATGCAGGTTGAACGTATATTGTTTGAACCAGTGGGATTGACATCGTTATTTTCAAGGAAATTCTGACATCCTTTTTTGAAACTTGAGCGCTGACCTTTAGCACTTTGGCTCACTTAGACCGTTAGACTGTTAGACCAGCCGCTGGACAAAAAACCCGGCGAATTCTCGTCGGAGCCGCAATACAAACATAACACAACATAAACATGCTAACTACCCGTTGGAGACCCGTTGGAGACCACACCCCTGCAACATCCTCCAACAGGTTTCCGGGCAGAAGAAATGGCTTGCGCTTCTTCCTGTCCCAAAGGCACGCCAGTGCATGCAGCAGAGTGATATGGTGGTGAGCATGGACTGTTGTGGGTGTGAACTTTCCAACTGAATCAGACAATACAAAGTAATGGATTGAGAGTAGATTTCACATCCCCCAAAGGACATCTTGGGGCTTGTGCCACCTACTCTTAAACCACTGTAATTAGTATATAAGGGGTGTAAGTGAGTGCTGAGTTGCACCGAGCTGCTTGCAATCAGCGTGATGGTGGGTGGGAAGACCTGCTGCTCCAACCAATGTGCTTTTCTTCACCACTTAATTCCAAACTTCCCAATGCGACGTATCAAAAGGAGTCATACTATAGAACTATAGAATCAAACGTATACCAAAAAAGAACCATCGGCCTCTTCGTGGTCGAAAGGGTCCAGGGCACGTGGTCACCATTTTCCGATTACCAACCCGGTGAGTTCGAGGAGGTTCCATCTGGTCCTCTGCCGGGGGTGTATCCACAGCATTTTCACCAGCTCTACTACCCCACACATCTCGACACATTCTTTGCTCCCACTTCAGGGCTCTCTCTGTCTGAGTTCATGGACTTTTCTCCCTTGTTTGTCAGGGTCCATGTATTGTCTTTGCAAGGTATTTCTCGTTTGGTCCCCTGGGGCTTTCGTCCTTCCCACTCTTCCACCTCGCTCCATGCAGCCATGCAGCGCGACGTCCCTATGTACGTCGCGACGGTCATCAGCGACACGCGCGGGGCGCCTCCTCGAGGATGGCTGGGCGGCGGATGACCTTGTCCGCATTCAGCATCTCCTGGGGATCCCAGCTCCGTTCGGGGGGGGCCGTGCCGTGAAAAGCATTGCGTTAAGAAACACCGAGAAGAACCGTGGAACGCACGGTTTGAATCCAACAAGAGAAGTGCAGTGCAGGTTTTTCTAGAGCACACCGCACGGCCAGAAAGGGGAAAAGCTTTGACAAATGGCGACCCAGCGTCTGGTATCCACTGCTTTTCAAAGGCATCCAGCCACACCTGCACGAAGGCCGTTTGGGTTTGGGTGAATGCCAGGCCAATCCAACTAGAGCTTGAAGGCTTGTGAAGCTTGATTGAAGGCTGCTCTTTGTTGAAAGGGCTCGTAGTACGGAACGCATGGATCGAATGCCATCCATCCAAGGGGAAGTGGGACCGCGACCGTCTGCCGAACGCATCTTTGGTACCTGGAAAGGCAACTGATGTCTTCAACAACTCTGAAATTTGCTGTATCCTACCTGTCAACCAAACGCAAAACAAACACTATACCAGGACCCTCCAAGGGGTGCCCAATGGAAGCCTATAGGTAGTGTGGGTTGTCCATTGGACACCCCTTGGAGGGTCCTGGTAGAGACAAATCTGTACAGGACTTTTTCGAAGTAATGGACTTGGACGTCTGCGAACGTCCGCGAACTTGGAACATGGGTAAGCGAACTTGTTCCTCAACGGTCAACCCCATCTGCAATAGGGATAGGTATGTCATGGACACCTGTCATGGACATCCTAACCCTAGGCGCAACAACATCATCACCCCTACGTGGGGGGGGAGCCCTATAAGGAACGCGTTGTCGCACGTCACTCCGGATTACGCGCCGGACAGTCGCGCCTTCAGCTTCTCCCGTGGCAGTTGCCGAAGGGAGGCCTCACCAGGCGCAGCGAGGTGCCCTCCAGCGCTCTCAAACTGACCCCTCTAGCTTTCCAGGTCAACAGTTAATGCTCTCCCACCTGTTCAGTTGCGCGGGTGAGCACCTGGCTGGTAGGAAAAAAGGGTCCTCCGCAAAGGCCGTAGTCTGCTCATCACAGGAACACGTCCGGTGAACATGATTCTGCTGTGATCCGCGGAAGGATCCGGCGACCCACGGTGTTCCACATACCCCCCTCGGGCAAAGGTCAGAGTTCCATGTCTGTTAAAACACCACGACACACGAGCCAAATTGCAATGTCTGTGACTGTGAATGCATTAATATGCATTAACCAATATATATATATATATACTGTATATAGTAATAGAACATTAATTATATGTATATTATATATATCTCTCTATATATATACATATGTGCGATGGCATTAATTTGGTATTTGGGTCAAATACGCTATCTCTTATGTGGGGCCCCCATCTCGCTTAGACTACTTAAGCAGGAGGTCATGTCACAGTATCTTGCTCAGACATGCTCAGACTACTTTAGTAGCAAATCACACTATCTCGTTTATGTGGGGGCCCTATCTCGTTCACAAGCGAATACTATGATAGACAAGCAAATAGAGCATGCCGTAGACTACTTTAGTAGTCTACCTCAACAAAAGTGGTTGCTCATATAATGACCAATGTAAGACCCACTAAGACACCATGACGCATCGATGGCGAATCCTCGAAGGTCCCTCACAATCGATTCTCGACCTGGTCATCGATGGCGACCGCCGCCGATCTGAGTCTCCCGTTCGAGACTTTGTTGCATGTCAGCCTTGTTTCGCTCGTTCGATCGTTGGCTCAAGAGGGGCCAAGTTGTGAAGACATAGCTAAACAGTTGACAAAGAATGGGTTGTAAGCTAACTCAACTGCATGTTTAGTCAACATGAGCTATCACCATCTATCACCTATATCAATCCAGCTGACTAAATAGTTCGGTCCCACTTGAGCAGTTGGGAAAGTCTTGGTGTGTAGGGGCTCACCTTGCCTCGCCTGAGCCAAACAAGTTAGCCCAAACAAGACCTTCGGCTGCATTCCACGCACGGGGCCCATGGCTGGTTCCAACCGCCAGTTAAGGGGTGCTCATAGCTGGAAAAATGTGGGAGCACAATGACCTTCTTGTGAGGAGGATTTTTCAAGTCAGCCAAGACGGCCATTTCATCACCTGAAGCAGTTGCTTTTGAACATCCGCCCAGCACAACTTAAGATTCAATGTCTTGCTTCCATGTCAAAAAAGGACCTGGGACACCAAGGTCTACAACAAATGCGTCTCTGGGTCTCGCCAGTGGCCGTCACGTCGACGCGACGCCATTTAGAGCGAAGCAATTAATAGGTTCGATGGAAAGCCACCTGCAGCTGCATGTGTAGGGTGCAAAATATGACATCACTCAAGACATCACCAATCGAGCAGTGGAAAGCCACCTGCAGGGACAATCCCAAGAACCCAAACATGAAGCAAGTTGCCGTCGCTGCTAACCCAGGCAGGAGGCTGCCTCCTGGAACCTCCAGGAAGGCCACCAGCTCCTAACCCAACATGAAGCAAGTTGCCGTCGCTGCCAAGACACCAAAGGCAGGCCATGTTGAAAGGTCCATTGCGAGAACATCACCGACACCTCGCAACTGAACACGGTGCGCACGCTGACGCACCGCCTCCGGTTGATGGGGTCACGCAAAACACTCCAAAACGAGTTCTGCGAAGTCTTTTGGGATTCCTCCAACACATTATCCTCTCGTTCTTCATCTTTGACTTGCAGGAGGTCCTTAGCAGCTAGCCCTGATGCTTACCCAACAGGCATTCCCAGCCGCCGTCCTTAACTTAACTGAAAGAGTTGCCCGAAATGAAAGAAGACAGAAACAATTATGAGTGTTTGTTGATAATTACAATATGTCGCTTTCATACCCAATCAGCAGGTTTTGACACCTTATGATACGTCGTATTCTTTGAAATAGTACTCCTCCAGTAGGTACACCACAAGACTGAGAACCTTTGGGTCCGTCAGGAAATCAGGCCCGCCAAGCCGGCCACCATCCGGTCCTTCTTCCGATAGATCCGGTCCAAATCATCATCCATCTGCAGTACGGAGGGAGGGCGAAACGAGGACACTCTCTACCGACGTGGGTCGTGTGCCAAGGACGTTGGCATCCCACGGGCGAAGTCTCGGACTGACGTCACATGGTATGACGCCTCTGGTCACTTTTTGTTGGGCTTCAGAGTGGATGGCAACCCCAAGATTGGTGGTTGATATGGGCCCTCATCTAAAAGAGATCTTAGGGTTTGTGCCATCAACTCTGAAACCACCGTATAATACTATTTATATCTAATATAAGAAAGTCCACTGTAACCGTGGGGTCTCTTCTCTTGCTGCTTGGACCTTCTCAAAACTTTGGGTGGCATCGCACGGCACCGCTTGTCAGCTACAATACCAATTCGCTCAGTGCAAAGAGGCAGGGAACAAGTGTGCGGCACTGGAGCATTACATTGCATTTTTCATATCTTATCATAAACCTGCTTAGCAGGGGCGCACCTTTCATTGCCCTGTTGGAACCTAACAGGCGTTGCTGAATTGATGGTGGTGATTGCGGAGGAACATTGGAGGCGCACAAAAACCCGACAACCAAACAAGAACTAACATACCACCCAATCACCAAGCCCTAGAACACCACAATCTACAAATGCGACCTTGAGATCATTCCTCATTCTTGAAGATTCGATAGCCATTCCTTTGGAAACACGTGTTACAAACAAATGCAGGAACGTGTCTTGGACGTTACGAGGCGTTTCTGACACAGCCAATGTCAATGCATAGATTGGTGCATGGAATGTTTGTCATTGCCCTCCCAAACACCAATCTAGATCTGTTCAAGCAGGACGTGTCAGTGACTAAACTCTAAGCACACCAAAGTGCAAGCCTTTTGCTCGAGGCAAGCAACACCCACCAATAGTTAGCACATGTTAGCACACTCGGCTCGAGTCTTACATCTAAAAACCACATGTGCCACAATGACATTGCGCAAAACATGCCACAAAAAGAGTCAGGACTTTGGTACCAGAACCTCTGTCTGTCTGTGGCTCGACCAAAACCGCCGGTGCTGCCGCGCCGTCTCGCGCTCCGCTCTCTCCGTCCGCCTCGGAGCTGAGCTTCAGTGTCTTCACAGGTCCGGAGAGCGGCGCCTGAAAAAACCGATACGGGCAAGGTAGCAGTGAAACCAACGAGCCTGCTTGAAAACTAAGTACATGTAACAAATACATGTGCAGTTCTTAAATTGAAAGCGTTACCTTTCAAGATATGATCCATATAGTCCTTAATTAAGAATGCGTTTTCCTTTCGAACGAGACTTCGGTTCAGTTTGACCTGCAGGCACGTGAGAGATTGTTCCAGGTTTGGACTCGTGCGACTCGTGTTCGGACTCGTCATGTCTGAAGTCTGAAGGGTTTTGCCTCTGTTCTTCGAACATCGAGCAAGAATGAGCAAAAAGGATAGACTGTCACAAGCTTTGCCACGATTACGATTAGGACTTGCACGTTCGCATCGGCGAGTGAAAGCAGGTTTGCTTGCGATTTGATCAAGCAGCACATGACATGGCCAAACAACATCGGGTCACTATGTTGGCGATGCACATGGGGACACTTGCTAAAAGCGAACTCAAGAATTCACCTCGTTTTTCCTTTTGCACTTGCCGAAAACTCATGGTTTTCCTCTTGGCTGACCACCTGGCGAATGAACAGAATAGACTACCTGGAATACCTGGGAGGTCAACCCAGAGGAGCCACCAGTTGGTCGGAACCTGCACCCAATAAGACCATCCAGGTCAAAGCAAAAGCATCTTCCACATCCCATCTATAGTGGATTGAAGAAGTAGATGGCACAAGTTACCCCCCATCTTGAGGAACAAGACAGGTCTTTGGCAAGCCTTACACAAACAAGTAACTGCCCTTCGGGGGTGTGGTGCAACACGGACTTCTCATGGTTGTGCGAACTGCCACGTCCGCACCTGGGTGGAGCGCGCTGGGACCGCGTGCGGCCCATGCGCTGGGCTTTCGCCTGTACGCCGCCCGCACAGAGGACATGGACAAAGAAGGTGTGATCTGGTTTTCAGGCAGAAACCGATAACACAGAAAACCTCACTCTCCGAATCATTGAAGTGGAGTCCACCACCTGTTTCTGCGGTTTTGTTTAGAATGTTGCATCACGCTCCCTGTGACAATATTGGACGTGGAGTTCACCACCTGTTGGTAGAGGACCATCACACGAAGCTCCCTACACTCCCTGGAAGAATCATGGCTATGTGGATGGCATTACCATGAAATCCGAAGACCAAGCAGGGTGGATTTCCATTTCAATTATTAATGCAAGGAGTGTAAATAAGATCTTAAACTAAATCACACATCCTTTTGAACACGAAACAAGGGCCAGCCTAGCATTTCAGGAACGAGCACGAATCTCCGACTAAGTGGAATCATCTCAATGTTTTTGACTTGATGTTGGTAGCTGGGAGTGTAGGTGCATGTTCTACAAGATCTTTAATTCAGAAAGTTTTCAATAATGGTCACAAAACCACCTGAATATCCCCTTCTCGGTTGCCCCACATTCTAGATAATTGGATGGAAGTAGAACTATTGGACCTCATGCCTTTCCATGGGTTCAAAAGGGTTCAAATAACTCTTCAGGGCTCGTTTTGGTGATCACCTACAGGGTGGCTTTGAAACCACGGCTTTGTAAACTCCGACATGACCACATCCTTCACATCGTGTCGCTGCGCTATCGCCGTCGTGCTAGTTGGAGCCGCCTGTCACATGTTCCGCCGCCAAATCCAAGGCCGTCACACCACGACCTGCGAAACGGATTCCAAAGTGCACTACATCATGCTACTGCTCATGGAGCACCTGACATGCCTGCGACCTATCAGCCTCAAAACAAGTGTTTGTTGCGTTTCCTTGCTTGGCCGTGTAAAGGGGAGACAAATGAATGTTGCCTGGACCTTCGAAAAGCATTTCCAAAACGTCCACCAACATTGTAACATTGGTCATGTGTTGCACCAGAATACAGTAAACTCTACCAGGTACCATCCGGCGGCCAGGCGGCCCAATGTTTCAATCAATGCAAACTTGACGAGTTGTCAGGTGATAAATAGGTCATGTAATGATGTTGGATGTCAATGTGTGTCCCATGATGCTGTGCATTGTGGTGCTCTTTGCGATGCATATATACGTATGAGTGTCAGACAATATTACTTATTACCCGCAAAGGATGTTTATAATTTGGGTGGGCCCCTATCGGTTTTCAGGTTTCGGCATCTCTTTACATGTATTTTGGTGGTACCTTATCGGTCTCAGGTTTTCTTATACATCTACAACTCTTTGGGGTATCGGTTTTGGGTGGGCCATCACCCATGTTATCGGTTTTGGGTGGGCCCCTACCGGTTTTGCAGTCAAATCATTTTTTCCAAAAACGATGTCCAGCTGAAGGCTACTGCTGACTTACAGTAATTCTGTCGTGTACTCATATGATGAGTTGTCTTCAAATGTGTTAATTCCACATCCGACCGGCTTCCTAGGTGAAGGCTGCCGATCAACACGCCAAGATACTGTACCTTGGTTGACCCACCGACAAAGATCAAGCTTACATCGTGGACCAGGGATCCATGAAGAGCAACTGTACTCGCTCACGCTCTTTTTCCACTTGAGCCAATGCAACGAGTGCATACCCGATTGACCTCTGGTTTCTGGTGTCGGGTGACTGTCAGTAAATGGATCTGTGGATCTTGTGATATACAGGATGATCCGTCCATTCCTCTCCAAAAGCACTGCCAAAAATAGCTTCAAATGCTACAGCGTGGCCTTTGGTTCACTAGTCTTTACATATGGAGAACTGTCGAGCTCGGCTCTGACAGAGTACTTATGGTGTACTGATTCCCAGCAACAAGTCTTCAGCATACACTAGAAGCGTACACTGCAAGATGTCATGTAGCACGGATGGAGCTTCACACCCCCCCATGCTGAACGGCTGTTGCTTAAAAGAATTCTCTTCCACAGCTCATCGGAACATCTAAATCTGCATTCCAATGATCGAAAACAATCAAGGAACTAGGACCGGAATACTGTGGATCTCAGCAAAAACTTGAAACACTTCGAAATTTCTCTCCAGCTTCGAATCTCACCCACGTGGCTTCGACTCATAGCAATTCGCACACACTCGATATTTCACCAAGGTGTCCGACTGCCGAAAAGCGCAGTATGGACCAATGTGCAAGAATCGCTCTTGTGAACCTTCTCTCGGAAAATCGCCATACAACTGGCGTCCAGATTCCACAAGATCAAAATTGATACACTCGCAGGTCTTGTACTCAAGAAATCGGCTTCGACGAACATCGGCTCGTGCCAAATGGTGGCACGTGGAGAAATGCACCACTTCCCTTCTGCTAAAGGTGGTCATCACAGTTCCTGCTGAACTTCGACGCGGTGCAACAATCCCTTGAGCATCAACCCTGGATCCGGTATCATTTTGTGGACCTCTAGGTGGATCACTTGAACTCACTCCCGCAACATTGTCCAACCTTTCTGGATGGTCTGGAGATTGATCTGCTGTACGCACATCATCTGCTAAGAGATGAAACAAATCATCTTCTGCAACATAGGGTTCACCCAGGTTCCGAGCTTCTCTTGCAGAGGTACCCGAATCCGGAGTGTCGGACATGGCTAAGCAAAAGATGAAGATTGGTTCAACTTAGTTGAATCAAGAAAAACTATCTATTTGTCTGGCCAAACTTAGAGTGATACTTTCTGTGATGCATCTTAAAACACTGACGAGCTCATTTAAATCTTCATGAAGTTCCTGGCAAACCTTAGTGCGAAACGATAAGGATATAAACCAAGACTCTTCGAATCCTGATGATTCAGGGGCGCATGCTTGAAACATTTACACACCGGCATCTTCTTGTTGGCCAACTCATCATGACTGCTCATGATCCTATACTCGTGCTTCGCTCGAACCTCTTCTGTCGAGAACGCACATCTCGCTACCACGATCTCATGCTTCAGACCTTGACGTTCCACAAACAACTCAATCTCTTGCTCTTTCCAGTATCTACAACTCTTCGAAAGCTCCAACGCCTTGACATGCCCCTCTTGGAAAATTGATTCAACATCATGGAGAATTGGGACAAACTCGGACCAATGGCGTTCATAGAGACTCTTCCCATTCGAACAGAGCTGCAACATAGGACTTCCACCAGTACACGGTGGTGATCCCCAAGCAAGGATGGTCACTAAATTCCCGATCTGCTGCATCCAATCACAAGTCATCTTACACACATGTGATAAAGGGGTATCCAAGGTGATTGAAACAACTCTCAACTTAGGAAACTTGTTTTCAATCTGGGTAAAACCGGCTCTGCCACTAGTACAAACATCCACTATCACGTGTGTGCATTGACCCATATGGATGGCTGATGCAATCTGTATCAACCTCTTTCGGAACGACTGAAGGCATCGTGTAGCCGCCTCTACGGGCAACACCTCTACGGGCAACACCTCTGTGGGCAACACCTCTGTGGGCAACACCTCTCTGGGCAACACCTCTAAGGGCAACACCTCTACGGGCACCAACTTCTTCGCGAAGTCCAGCTCTAGCTTGCTAGCCAGCTCAGAGCCCACCTGATCATCGTCAGGCACGTCCGATTCCGAATCGAACATCACCGTCCTCTCACGGGACACATCCGCCTGAACCTCATGTTCGGCACGTTCACCTCGTGAACTACTCGATCCCTCTGGATCTGAAACCCTAGGTTTCCGTTTCGAAGCTTGCTTCGAACACTCCAACTGCCAACCCTCTGGCGGGTCAACATCTACAATCCCTAAATTCTCTGCATGCCGAAAATGCGCTTCCTTGGGAAGGATCTTGGTGCAAAGATCTGCAACACAATCTGCTGTACCTACCCAGTTCAAGATAACAACACCGTTGTTGACCAACTCCTGTACATAGCAAACCGACAACGACAAGTGACGGACTCTTCTGCTCAGTCCATCATTCTTCATGACTGCTAGACACGATTCCGAATCGCTCAACACATGAATTGGCTGGTAGTCCAAACTGCTACTTCCAACCACATCGAACTCCCAATTTGCTTTGGTGTTCACCATTTCTTCCAAGTCATGAACTCTGTCGAATCTGCTCACAAACTCAACAAGGTGTCGAATCCCTATGGCTTCTTTTACCATTGTACACAAGGAGATGACTTCTGCTTCACATGATGACAAAGTCACACATCCCTGAACTCGTGAAACTGCCTTCAACAGGCATCCATGCCAATAGATGGCTCCCCCGGTCGTGGATTTTCGCTTTTCCATGTCATTTGGACCCCAAGAAGCATCCGAAACAACTAGGAGCCCTTCCTGATTTGGACAAGTCACTGCCATGACGTACTCAGTCGGAAACACATGCCATGAGTGACAAATTGCACGAACAAAACGAAGGTATTTCCTCAAAGCATTTTCATGATGCTGATTTGGTTCTCCTTGGCCAATCGCCAAGAGACTGATGAATCTCCCTTGGTCTGGTCTCGACTGGCCCCACCAGGCAACACGTCCCAGTATCCTTCGATAACGTTGTGCTCCTTCAGGACTCAACTTCTCAACCTCATCAGGTTTCTTACTGATCTTGCCTAAGTCGATCAGGAGATCTGGCGGAATGGTGGTTGGCTTCACATCGAACTCTTGGAAAACCGTCTCAAGATACGATGGATGAACTCTCACTTGTATGTTGGACGAAAATGGCAATCTACGAACAACCCTTCCAAGAAACGTAATGGAACCTCCCTCGGTCTTCGAGTTACCGATTACTCCTGTGGATTTCACCTTCAACTTAGAACCCAAGGTATCCTTGATTTCTTGGATTCCTTCTTTGCTAGAGGCCCCAATCAGCAAATCATCCACGTAGATCAAGATGACTCCAAAAGCTCTACTTTCTTTCAACTGTCCGCACAGGATGGTGGGTTCAGATGGCGAACTGATCAAACCAATCTCCTTCAACTCATTGGAACAAGTCAACAACCAAGCTTTTGCTGCTGACCGAAGGCCATTCATTGCCTTACGCAAGTCCAAAAATGCAGGTTTGTACATTGTTTCACTCATGGAGAGGTCTGTTGGTAATCGCACCACTGCCGTGACTCCTGGAGGTAAGTCGGAGTGCAAAAAGGCTGTACTGATATCCAACGATTCACACACCAAATCCCAAACAGAGATCAAGGTCAACACGATCCTGAAGCTTTCTAGAGAAGGTGTGCTAGATGAAATACCTAGCCTCATTGCCGACGGCTCAAGCCGAGCAATCTGCTGAGCAACACATCGTGCCCTGCAAATCAACTCCCCTTTGGATTCTTTCTCTGTTAGAACCCATCTGCATGGAATGGCCTGAGTCCCTCGAGAAGCGCACAATGCAAGGGCTTCCTCCTCTCCCAAAACATCACCTACATCTAAATCATGCATGGCTGTCAACTCTGTTTCCCGACCTTTGATGGCCTGTTCAACAGTGAAATTGGTCATACCATCTTCTGACACTGCTTGCGACGGTTCGATCAAAAAGATGTCTGTCCCACACAATGAAAACTTCGACGCACGAACTCCATCTAAGTCCTTTCCTTTCGGCACAAAGATTGGAAACAGAATGCCGTGACCTGCACCTGAATGCTCTGGCGGTGGACAAAGAAACATTCCAATATCCATGTCATCTGGCTCTGGGTCAACTGCCATATCCTCTGGAGGCTCAGTTGGTTCATATTCTGAGTCAGCTCGAAGTGGCGGAAATGGTGCTGGTTCCATTTCGACATCGATCACGCGATTGGGCTCGGACTCGTCTTCCCCATCCCGATCCATCCGAACATCTTCTTCTGGCAAAATCACTGGAGGTGGTACACTAGGCAGAGAAGGTGTCTCAGGTGGCTGTTCAACCACTGTTGGAGGCTGAAGCGAACCAGGCGGACGCTTACTCTCATACCTAAGACCTTTGGTTGGATGATCAGGGGAGGAAACAGGTATTGATGGTCGAAATGGCTTCGCATCTGGAGGCACTACCATCTTCGGAACTGAACCATCTTTTGGTTTGGCTTCCAATTCAGCTCGACTGGATTTCTTGGCCGCTTCAGGCTTTCCCTCAAACTTCTCTTGTTGTGCTTTAACCCAGTCAGTATATCGACGAAAGCATCCTCTGCTATGTGTATGTCCTTTTCTAGTACCCTTGGTTCGAATAGCATCACATGCTTTACAATCCTTAGTCAAACCTTCTGACCTCAACCAAGCGATCGGAGGTGGCAACAACTTTGTCCGATCATACACAGGCACGTGCAGATGAACAGGATCTTGCAAATCCTTGACGTCCAGCTCTCCGGCAGGTGCATCATCATCTGTCGCCTTTGCGAGAATGTCAGGACAATACGAACACTCCCAACAAATCTTGTTCAAAGGACGAACTTCAGTCTTGAACTGCTTGACTGTTCCATCTTTGCATTTGACTGACACTTCATGTGCAAAGCTACCGAATGCAATATGCATGTATGCACCCAAAACAAATCTGGAACCTTCTTCTACTAGTCCTTCCATGTGATCACTCACTTTTGCAAACACGATTGCTCCGAACATGGTGGATGTGGGCAATGTGCAGTCTCTTTGAATGACCAACTGGATTGGCGATCGACGATTTCCGAAATCACTGCCAATGCCAAAGTGGTTGTGTGTTTGGGCTACATAACATGTCACTGCTCGGTATGCCTCTTTGGTCTCTTTCAAGAAAAATCCGTGACTCCGCAAATCTGCTTGCAAACAACTGATCATCTCTTTGAAACGACGAACGGTCCTCTCACAATGTCCTACCGTTTGGTGACTCTGGGGCGCCGCTTCATTTATGTGAAGGGGAACAGGAAGGTTGGCTCGTTTCAAAATCGAAGCAACTGCTTTCTCGGCATCTGTTCTGACCTCTACTGCAAGATGTGCTTCCGATGGTGACATAACCAACAATCCTAACTGGTTGAAAAATGCACGAATGTCCGTGTTCGTTTCACCGGCACATAATGCACAACCAATCAGCCCAGTCATCACTTCTGACAAAGCTAGGAATTTGTAATCCCCAATGAAAAAGAAATCAGCTTGTACCAACAATGAACTGCGACTTTCTTTGCTTCGAGGATGTCTCATGACAGACCTGGACAACTTGCAATCCATGCATCTGGCATCGAATGGCGTGTGTCCTCGCAGTCGGTGGAGAACAAGCTCTTCTTCCTCACGTTTCTTCAACAGCTTCAAATCGGATGGGAACTCTGGGGTCTTCTCAACTTTGGATGATTCCTCATCTTCGAAGTCTGCTGGAATGGGGTGGTCTTCCATGTCTTCCTCATGTGGAGGGTATTCTTCTTCCAAAGCTTTGAAAAATTCCTCTTCACCTAACAGAACACTTGCATGCATCTTTGGTTTCTGCTTCAATGCACTAGGCAAGTATTTGATAGCGATCGAATCGGTCGGCGAAGCGAGGCTGCTAGACAGCTTGTCAACATGCATAGTATCTTGCGAACCTTCTGAATCTACTTCCATGTCCGCAGGCATGCCAACTGCTTTGCTTCTGAGACTTGCATGAAGCCATGGTACACCGGACCAAACATCGCAAATCAGTTGTTTTCGTTCATCTAAGATGATGAATGTTCCATCTCCACTCATCTCGAACTTAGCTCCCTTTCCCACAAGTTGCGTCACGGAAAGGAGATTATGCTGCACTGGTGCCACGACACATCGAAGCTCATAGCGCAATGTCTTGCACTTCTCATACTCCGTCTGGAAATCAACCTGAGTTCGGAAGTAAACTTCGATGAACGCTTCTCTTGAAACATGGATGGCATCACCACTCGCTGTCTGGAACGAAAGTGGGTTGTCAAGACATCGTTCACGAATGATGCGATATGCACTTAATGCATCTGAACTCACAACAGTTCGTGAAGCTCCTGAATCAACAAGCCAATACCCTGCTTCAATCGGAGTTTCCGTGGCCGACGAAAAGAATGGATGGAAACACTCTTGTCCGAAATACCGATACCGATGACACAAATGCATCATGAGACATGTCAAAAACAATGACAGGATGGTGAACATGCAACGAAACCATCGTCCAAACAATGTGCTCGACTTCTTCTCTTTTGGTTCAACCTTGGCACATGTATGAGTTCCTACAATCAACGTTGCAAGACGACCTCCTTCATCTGCTTCTGACCATGCATCATCATCTTCATATGCATCATACGAGGCATCTGATTCGGAAAACTCTGCTGCTCGCTTACCTTTCTTACCTTTGGATTTGCCTTTTCCTTTATCTTTACCTTTTCCTTTGCCTTTGCTCTTGCCATCAATCGACTTCTGCAATCTCTGGGGGCAATCTTTGGAAAGGTGGCCTGTCTTTCCACATTCAAAGCACGAACGGGTCTCAGTCTTCTCGGTCTGGTGCTCATTATTCTTGCTCTTACCTTTACCTTTGCTTTTGCCTTTGTCACCTTTACCTTTACCTTTCTCCTTGAACGGTGCAATGGGCTTGTGGTTCAACTCTGACCATGCTCTCTGCTGTGCTTCGTACCTCAGAGCTGCATCTGAGTATGCCTGAAAGCTTTCCTGCACAACATTGAGAACAAGCCATTGACGACAAGCATCTGGCAACGATCGTAGAAGAATCAAAATCTGGTCAGCTTCCATGATTTCCAGTTGTTGACTGTTCACACTTGGATCAACCAATTGTTGAATGCGTGCAAACTTAAACAACTCATGCTGGATCTGTCGAACGGTCTCGGGAATGGTGGCACACTTGAAAGTTCCACTGGTGATTCGATTGCGAAAGAACAACAATTCTGTTCTGGTCTTGATTCCAAACTCTCGTGAAAGCAAACGAACTCCCTCATAGCCACAACAGTTCATTCGGTTTTGTGACGATTCATAGTTTCCCAAAATCAAGCTTGCCCTAGCATGACCGGAAAACACTTGCTTCAAAATCGAAAGTAACCGAGTGGACCTGGTAATCTGTGCTGCATTCATCTGACTCCAGGTAATCACTGATGGACTTCGAAGGGACCAAAGGATCTCTCGTGGCCATTCATTGTCTCCTAATCCAGCCCATGAAGCTAGCTCTTGGATGTAGCTAATGAACCCCTCTACTTCTTCTGGTCGTGTGGTCCATTTGTCATGTTGGGGAACTGGATAAGCTGGCATCCATTTCTCACTTCGTCGGAAAGGATTCAAGTCTTCCTTTCCTTTGTACACTTCAACAGCATCTCGAAGTGCGGTTGGTGACTGCTGCATCCCTGGTGGAGGAAGATTGACATTTGCTGGGTCAGGATTATTGAAAGGCGTGTCTTGAACATTACGACGGAAATTCTGCCATGGATCCTGAACTTGCAACGGGTCAACATTCCTATCTCGTGGACTTCCGGAAGGTGGGATGGGCAATTGCAAACCATCTGGTGAAGGAACCATTGGTGCTGGTGGTCCTGACTCAGGTGCATCATACACAGGTGGTGGCGTATTCACACGTGTGGTCAATGCTTCTACTGCAGGTACCAACGAACCGATAGCATCTTGCAAGGATCTAGCCATAGTAGCTAAACTGGACACTTGCTGTTCCAAACCTTGGAAACGCTCAGCGCTAACTGATGTCCCAGTTTCAACCGCAGGAGATCCTGGATCTGGTAAAGGTGCCATGGCTCCGCTACCATGAAGAGCAACTGTACTCGCTCACGCTCTTTTTCCACTTGAGCCAATGCAACGAGTGCATACCCGATTGACCTCTGGTTTCTGGTGTCGGGTGACTGTCAGTAAATGGATCTGTGGATCTTGTGATATACAGGATGATCCGTCCATTCCTCTCCAAAAGCACTGCCAAAAATAGCTTCAAATGCTACAGCGTGGCCTTTGGTTCACTAGTCTTTACATATGGAGAACTGTCGAGCTCGGCTCTGACAGAGTACTTATGGTGTACTGATTCCCAGCAACAAGTCTTCAGCATACACTAGAAGCGTACACTGCAAGATGTCATGTAGCACGGATGGAGCTTCACAATCCAGGTTTTGACCCATTCCCATGTGATGAAGTTTATTGTGGCGGTGGTGTGGTCTGCCCATGAAGGACACACAAAATATCTTCCAAAATCCTTGAAGGGTCATAGGAAAACCTATGGA
Organism: Durusdinium trenchii; assembly: GCA_963970005.1. Classification (NCBI taxonomy): domain Eukaryota; class Dinophyceae; order Suessiales; family Symbiodiniaceae; genus Durusdinium; species Durusdinium trenchii. Next base: position 401,741 of record CAXAMN010022361.1, on the reverse strand, counting down.
ATTCAAAGCGCTGAAACAAAATCCCAACGGTCGACGCTGCAGCAGCAGAAGTGCCGCACGTCCCAATCTGCAACCAAACCCACCAAAAGAGCTTCATTGCCCGAACCGGTGGGTATGCATTTTAAGAGGAAGGCACTCAGAGACACCCAACCAATGGCCTTTGATCTTCCAGGGGGTTGCACTGGGAGGTCCCCCTACTATATATCAACATAAAAAAATATATATTATATTATGTATATTAATATATATAATCTCCAATTTCAAGGCACGCCCATGTAGACCCTATGGAATTGCCTCCTCCAGCCACATGCTGAAATAACCGCGCCTGCCCCATCAGCCTTTCCACAAGGCACGTGCTCCCCGCGCCGTCGGTCGAAACCGGCGCCTCGACTACGAAGCTCCCGAAACAAGGTCTCCAAGGCAGCCATGCCCTGTGAAAGGCTTCAAGGGCTGTGTCCGACTGGAAAGAAATAAAAAGCTACAAAGTTCTACAAATCATTCAGAAGCCAAGCGAAGATCCCTAAATCAGAGTCACTATAGAATCCATCTATTGGTAAGCGAGGAAAAGGAAACAAACTCACACAATCCCCCCCCCGAAACGGCATGGATCAGTCATCTTAGTGGTTTCAGATGTGCGTTGGCACTGGCCATACAACCACCAAACTTGAGGATTGCGCCATCAACTCTCAATCCACTATATTCCACCCTGCCTGTTGACTTTCCCCGTTTTGAACCCTCCAAACTATGCTGCATCTTCCAACACTGGTGCTCAGCCTTCCACTCCGCTAGGATCTCCTTGTGCTCTCGGAGCTCCTAGAAAAAGCAAAAAAGAAGTGACGCAGTCACTACCAGCTTTGCGAAGATCTTTTGACCTGATGAAAAATGTCTGGTGTTGTGTGATTGTCCAGGCATCTGCGACAGGCAAGTTATTGACACTTGATTACTCGAGTCAAGAGTCTACAGTACTGCTCTTCCTATTGCTGAAGGGCAAGCAAAGGAAGAACATTCCATGAAGCATCCTAGATTGGATGAATCACACCTTGTTGATCATTTCGCCACACACGAGGTCACTAAATATTGCTCCACACAGAACTACTGGTAGCCTACCAGTCTACCAGGGACATCCCTTTCCGTTAAACCTGGAGGACAACAAAAAAATCCTTTGGGAATCTTTAGGGGGTTCTGATAGCTGTAGCTTGGGTTTTCTGAAGGGTACAGGCATGTCTTTGGGCCGTCGTTCTGCTGTCTGGATGTTGGTCAACACACTTTGGCCTCTTCCCCTCCAAACGAATTAACTACTAAGAATTTCAGAAATCCACACCTAGTGCCAAAACGAAGCAAACACCCATTGATCGTCATGCATTAACATGTAAAAAAAGTAATCAACTGTAATAAACATCTTGATGTTCATCTCCCCAACGATGCTCTGGCCAAGCTATGCCTTCTCCCGCGACCCCCTCCACCTGTTCCCCCGACATCGGCCGGTGGCCTTGGCCAATGTGCGACCAATGGCCTTACTATGCAGCTCCTGCAGGTCGGCCCCGAGCTCGGTAGGTCTTCTTTGGCTGTTCGGTGTTCCCACCAGGGTATCAGAAGAATGGTGTGTCCTTAGGTAGTATGTGTAATTGTAAGGTTCTGGATTCTGTTACCTTTTTTACATTGGTGAACTATGGTGAACTGGCCGGAGAGCACCTCAAGGAAAAGGCTTGGGGGACAGTGCCTTGACTTGGGGTAGTCGGGTGAACAAAAGCCAATCTTGGCAATCTACCATGTATACACCTAAGACCTAAGACAAACAGAATCCGCACCGGTCTTTCCACAGATGGTGAAAAGCATGTACGCAGCCGCTACGCTTCACCAAGAGTGGCTAGTTAAATTGCACTGCCAGCTCGATACACATGCAGACGTCGTGTCTTCACATGCTACCAATTTTGTTGACGAGCCGGCCGTACAGACAATTGCTCAAGCAAGGCTGCAATTCCCAGCGTGGGAATGGTCCGCGACACAAGGCTTGTTTCGCTGGCGACCCAAGATTCCGCGAGCTCTGGATCCACCGTCACGGTGGCGTTACAAGCCAGCTGACTGGGAGTCCGTATGCAAATTTGCCAGTGGGCTTCTATGGAAGTGCGAAAAAGGGGCCTCTTTCGCCTTCTGCGAACTTGGCATTCTTTTCCATAGCAGAGGCTTTCGAATACAGGGTGACTATAGCACCATCACTATTCACTCTGTAGTTTGTGTCATCAGGCAAGCTTTCCAATACCTTGCCAAGAATTCTGGTGTACAGCCTTTTCCAGGACATTTTGATCCCCGCCATGTGAAATGCGCGGGCAAAGTTTTATGTCAGAGTGCCATTGTCGATGCAGTGCCATGGCTTTCAGACAACGAGTTGTTAGCCGTGGCCATGATTTTGAACAGCGGGCCGGGGCGGACCATTGAGTCCTGGCGTGTTCCCTTTTCGTAGTTCGGCTGTTTGCTTTCTGTGCAGGGGTTCCCGTATGTTCAGCCCAGAGTGGCTGGCATACCGCCGACGCTTCTCACCGGATCGTGCGGCGCGAGAGGTATACATAATATATATATATATATATACATGACTTACTGGAATGTCAGGCTTACCAAATCTGCTCATGCTGATGCATTCGTGCGTGTCGCCTACGGTCTTCTATAATGCTGAAGCCGTATTCTTCATAAAGGGCCTCACGGCCTCATCCAACCTTCCCACCTCAAGACACAGGAATGTGGCCCAGCTTGCCTATCTTCACCATCTAAGTCTGAATCAAATGAATTATAACAAAGACCGTCAGAAAACCATGCACTTTGATGGCTTTGTCCATTTGCCTGGACGCCAGTATACAGCTCGTCATCGTCGCTGGATTCGCCTAGCTGTCAGGTGGGCTTTCTGTTGGAGGGGTGCACTCAAGTCTTGAAAAACAACAACATCATTGCCGGAACCCCCCACCCATACCCCAGGATTCCAACCACCATTATGATTTAACTATCAATGGTCCATACCGAAAAACAATTCCCAGGTCAACGACTTTCAACTTGGTCTTGGGCATAGGCATTGATTCGTTGATATAATTGTTGATTCCTTAAAGATACATACTGATAGCATCGCTCTCAAGGCTGCAAAAACGCCTTGTCTCACATATCAATCGACTCCATGTGCCCAGTCAGCCGCAGTGTGCGGTTCAACCCAACCTGCTTGATTCTTTGGCCTTTGACCCGCCCCCGCGCGTTGCCTTCATCTGCTGTGACACGTGTTTGAATGTGATTCATCCAATCCATCATGTCGGGCCAAGGTGTTGGAAAGTCGGAAAAAACTTGAAGAAATGCTCATTATGGAACATGTTCCTGAATGTTGCATGATGTGCCAACATATGTATACATGTATAATATGTATATATATATATATCAAGTCTTTGGTTTGATCATGCTTGATGAGCCAGCAGCCACATCCCAACCCACTAAGCATTTCGTGGGGGCCCGTCTTTGCAAATCAATCGGAGTGTACCCTCCTTGTTTCTGCCTGCCTCATCTCCCTCAGCCCGACCACATCCAAGGTCAAGGAGGCTTTCCACGTCCTCCAAATCCTCCCACCAACCCCAAGGGGCCCTAAGGGGCCCCGGCTCACTTCATCTTCATCACGCCTGGGTGTGCAAAGTCTCAGCCCCTTACCGATGACGGATCTACAGATCTAGGACTAGGAGCATCTCTCACATGAAGTTCAAAAACTAACATGCTGAAAATTCAAAGCGTCTGTAAACATGGGGCGTTATTTTTTTGATTTTCTTTTTTAATCGTCTGTTCATCAGGCTACTGGCTAGACCAACAGCTGAAGAAGTGGAAAAAAAACGACTGTTCATCTGGGGGGAAATCCATGTCTCTTGCCTCCTGGCAAGACGACTCTCGGCGACCACGGAAGATGACTTTTTTCGGTGGTTCCAAGGCGCAGCAGCACCGGGTCTTTGGCTTCACTTGCACGGTCCAAGATGGGCCTCTCGCGCTGGACGTGAGGAACTGACATCCGCAGCAGAAGGCGTTGCGCTGCCCCCAAAAGACAAGATTGAAGGACCCGAACTAGGCGGACGATCCCAGTTGGGTAGCCCGCTTGGGAGTCCAAGACGATCCGAACGACCACCTTTGGGGCCGGTCTGTGGGTCTGTGGGCGCCAGGTCTATGTGGTCTGTGAGGGATTTCGGCGGCTTGGTTGGGAGGCTTGATACGAATCAAGCGGCGACTGAAGTGATACACACAACGGCTCCGTTCACAGCCCTTGGTCCCTCAAAACCTGGATTTGAGACCCCAAACCCCTCTATATATGAGGGACCGACCGATCCCTGCACGTCTGGGTACATATAGTTCTTATATAATAGTTATATGGAATCTATCAGGAAAACAAGCAGAAACTGAAAGCAACGGTTGTTCTCTTGGAGCAATCCATGACAAGTACCAATGGAAGTTGACCTCTGGAAAGAAAGGAACAAGAAGCAACCACATTGCTGCTAGACCTACAAGAAGCAACCAGCGCCCCAACTGGCAGGACATGAAAAAGCAATGCCAAGAGAGGTTAAGCGACTGTAAGTAGGATCCGTCACCTGGGGTACCTGACTATCCCATACTATCCCATATATGGGATAGTCATCGTCACGGAAAGTCTTTTGGGTCCTTCAAACCTGTTGGTGGACGAGGAATCCCTACCAGAAGGATTCCATTATTCCAGGATTCCTGGCCAGTCTGTTCCAAAAGCTCCAGGAATCCTTCTGCGGAAAAGCCGATGGACGCGTGAGCCGTCTCCCCCGAGATCTCGATCCTCCTCCCCCCGGTGGCACCTGGCCACGTCGGTGGCCACCAGCCTGCGGAGGCGAGTTCGGCCGCGGGACGTCCCGCGGCGAGGGGTGGAAGGCACGACGGTTTTGGGCCACGTGCCGAGACCTGAACCTGTAGGAAGGCTCCAGTGGCTCTGAATGGGTTGCGCAGCACTCCCCCCCCATCATGCAGTGTATACGGAGAGAGTCGAAGCATGAAGGTGGTCTGGTGACAGGAGGGCTGTCCGAAGATGTCGGAGTCATGAGGGCTGTCTTCCTGACACCAGTCCTGGACATCGCCCACGACGTCACTCCTGACTTGCCATCGCAGGGCCCTGGGTTTGTTGAGTGATCTGTGCATGTGGGTGACTACGGCAAAATCCTGGTGATCTTCGGCAGTTGAGCATCACCACCCACATGCATGTTGCTGGTTTCTTGATGTTGGAGATGAACTTCTGTGGGTGGAATTCACTGCTGTGGTGACCACCGGTCCACCCGGCGAATTCCAAGTGGTGTGCACAGCGGGATGACACGCCTGGCTTGCTTAGCATGGAGCAGCTCTTGCTGCAGCAGGAAAGCCGCCCGAATCACCTGAAGTCGCATGGTGCCCGGTTCATCAACCGGCCGAGGCCTGGAGAGGTACAACATTGTGCAACCATTCTGGCGGCTTTCTTTATTAAGATGCATCGACCGATCTACTTCAGCATCCTTCTCCCATCGAAGTAGAAACCCCCTTAGTGAAAGGAACTATGATCTTTCTTGCGGGACTTTGGAGGGATCGGAGGAATACTGAATCCTGACTCCCAAGCCACGCATATAAGGCTTAACCTTTTTTCTAGGTTATGCCATGTTATGCCACTTCCGGAAGCATGCGGATCTCTTCGGGAAGCAAAGACAGTACCTTTTCCACCTCTTGCGGGCAGGTCTGCATGCGCCCGTTGTGACATGCTGCTAATACTGTACATCTAGTTCACAGAAACCGGACCAACACCATGGTTGTTAGTCCATGTGTTGGGCCCTAAAACACATGGTCCACACGTGTGACACCAAATCCATTTCGCTCCTGATTTCTCAGGCCCGTTCGGGCGCCCAGAAGCACAAAGGAATCCTCATCTCTTCGGGGGTCAGGGAGCCATGCGCTCCTTGCTTTCGCCCCGGTAAGCTCTCAGATGCTCCATATTTCAACAACTCCTCGAGCCCAAGGCTGGCTAGAGGAAATCATGGACGTCACATAGACATGTGGCAAGCACAATGGGCTCAATTGGTCATCTAGGTAACAACTGATGACATACTTAAGATTAGAAGATTCTTGAAAACCAGCCAGGTGAGGTGATTGCTGGCCCGGGCCGGGTGAAGGTCCATGGACAAGACAAGACTCCCAAACATGTGTCTTTTCAATAATTACACATGTTACATGTTGCTCAAACCAAATTGTTGACTACAACCTGTTCCTCACAAAGATTCCTAAACAGGGCTCAACAAATGATCTCAACAAAAAAATATGTGCTTTAGGTACGTATGACAAAATGCCTGCTTTGTCCTGCAATTTGCAAAAATTAAAGCCAACAAAACATAAAACTACCGCAACAACACCGCACAACTTTGCATCACTCAACAGAAGGCGCGCCTCTCTCTCTCTAGCAAAAACTAGTGAGATGCGTCTCCCAAGTTTCACCCCCCAAACCCAGCATATATATGTATATATAAAGTGACCCTTTGTATCTATGCCAGGTTATCAAAAGGTCCCTTTGAAGAACCTGGTGTTTGTATATAGTATGTTGATACACCGGAAGTACTCTTGGGCGCCCAAAAGGTCACTCTGCACCTCAGGCGTCACCAAGGTCTTGTTGCTGGTGCTCAGCCCGACGAAGTCCCCCAGGCGTGGCCGCGCAGAGGGCACCGGCGGGTCGGGACCAAAAAGGCCCTCTTCCACAGCGGTGTCGATGGGAAGGAGGATGAAGCTGCTCAGAGATGTGTCCAATTCCCAAGCCTCCAGTTCTGCCAGAACCAACCAAAGATATCCAAAAATAATGGTTTTGAAACACCAGCTCGTGGAAGTGATGCCTAGATTGACCGAACAAATACCCCAATGATCCCCAATGTTTATATCAACATGCCATATATGAAGCGTCTGGGACCCCATCGATGGCAAGTATATTTTTGTGTGAGGAACGAGGATCCACTGACTCTGACATGAGGTCGAAAGCTAAATTAATCGAAACGTGGACCCTCATTCGTGCGGCAAGGGTATAGAAATCATTGACGGAAGGAGAAGGGATTTGCTGCACCTAGACCTAGACAGCTATGACACTTCCCACACATACACATAAAGCCAACAAGTGCAGGCTCCAAAACCGTTTCAGTCAAGCCTGCTGAAACTCCTCCTGCCGTCCACTTCGACAATGAAAATAGGCGTGGCGCCCTTTTCCATGCACTCCGATATTGGCATATTCTAGGCAGTCCAAGAGCCCTTGTGGCAAAATGACCATCTCCTCTGGCTCGACGGTGACATGGCCGTGATCTGCCGTGACCAGCAGCGTTGCATCCAGCATCTTCAATCGTTGCCACAAACGCTCCAGGCCATCGCTGAAACCTCGCAGCACGGCGGTGACTTCGGGATGGGCAATGCCCAGTTCATGCATATGCTTGTCTGGATGGGCTGTGTACATGTAAACGTAGGACTTCCAATCATTCTTTTCAGCCTCTTCAACGCTCTGCAGGATGCAGTCGATTCCGTTGTTAAAATATTGAATGGCCTGTTCTGACCCTTCGGGCTTGCCAAGAGTTTCATATGAAGTCTCCTCAATGGTCATAACCTCTTTGTTGTACTTCTCCTGGTACCAATCTGTGAACTCAGTGGTGTTGTAGGCATTCACAAACTTCATCTTCCTCGAGGACTCGCCCTTGGCCACCCAGGGCTCTTCAATGTAGACCTCTTTCGTAGTAAATCCCATATCCCAAACAGGCTTCCCAGTACGCTTGTCGCGCACTTGGGAGTCCAAGACCTGGAAACATCACATTCAGTTGTACCATATCCATTTGGCTCATTTGAACATGCCCTAGGGATCCAGTCGTACCCTCTCAGAAGGTACGACTGGACCCTGCAAACCTACATAACAGTGTCTCTAATCACCTTCTGAGAAGGTACTTGGATCCCTAGGGATGCATTCTTTCCGTTGCATTCGGCGCCCTCAAAATCGAGCCACACCACATCATGTACTAAAATTTAACATGAACACGACTCACGACACATCAAAAGATTACCCCCCCGCAACGGACCACATGGAACCTGAGAATTCACCGGTGGTTTCGACCATGTTCCTCTACAACCCAGTGGTGGTTTTTGGGTTCCATGTGGGCCTCTGCAGGGGAGTATGAAGAACTTAATCCTCAAGCCCAAACACGGTGAGTTGGATGGGATTGTGCAGGTTTTCTTTTGGAAACTCGCAGGCCTCACAGTGTGCGCCGAAGACGAGCGAGTGGTGCATGGGCTGGGTGGGTGGCGACTTGTGACTTGAAGTCCAAGCAACACATGAACCCTCAAAGGTCGTCTCTAAAATAGAAGGAGGCCTAGAAAAAAGCAGAAACTCAACAAGCCACGTGTCTCGAACCTCTTTTGGTGATGTTCGGGCCCCCACCCCTGCCTCCCCATGGTTTCCACCTTCGCTCAAACCCTCAGTGCTGGGTGGTGTCTGGGTGAATATCATTGAACATCTAAAGAATAACTGGTGCGACTGGTCAGAAGTTCTGAAGAATGAAGGTTGGATCCTAGCTCAAACACTCGACACGTATATTGGGGGTAGACTTGGGGGTAGTAGAAATTCTAGAACAACATACAACAAAATACCTCGCATGCCCACATCTCTTCCGCTTTCTGTAGGGGCCCAGGGTGGGGTCGGTCTTCTCTAGTGGGGGACCTCTGCATTGCTTCACTGCATGTGACCTGGGTCATGGCACCCCGACCCGGGCCGAGGTGGACCGTTAAAGACCACTTGAGACTTGACAAAGATGAAGAAACAAGACAATCCTGGGTCTTCAATCCTGAGATCCCAGCGAATGTCTGGTCGAACTGAACCTATATAATCACTGACTCGTTACGGGACTTCCTGTCCTGTCGGACGGATGGGTTCCGGCGGTGTGCGACGCACAGGGCGGTGTGTGGCACGGTGGCACTCCATGTCTGACATCACTCTGACCATCCAAAAGTAGGTAAACTTGGCCGTCCAGGCCCCTGGGACAATCACCTATTTGGCAAAACCAGGACCCTCCAAGGGGTGCCCTGTCTGGAAGCCTATAGGTAGTGTGGGTTGTCCATGGGGCACCTCTTGGAGGGTCCTGGTAGTATTTTCAGAGTAAATGGCACAAATGTCCAAGTAGGGTGGTTTATAAATAACACCCCGCCCCATCTGTCCAAGTCATCTTGTTGTCTGCGCTGTGCCAACGAACCTCCAAAACCAGTGTACATGGAGCGTTGGGGACTCCAAGAACCACCTGTTGGACATGGTTCCACTCATCCGGCCTTCTGATCTCGGAGTTCCCATCCGGGCAGTCCATGCTGCCCCGGCCACACGCCCGTCGCCAGCGTAGTTAAGGCCGCGGGCGTGGTCGCCGGAAAGACCGCACGCAGCGTGTAGGAGCTCTGCCCTCTACGAAGGAAGCAGTCTGGTGCCAAGTGCTGCTCGAGCAGATCGACACCCATGCCATCACCTGGGCCGCTTTTGGATCGCAAGATGCGATGGCGTGCAGGTGCATCATGGCATGTTCATCCGCACAATTGGTGGGATGAGACTCGTCAGTGAAATACAGTGACCAAGGGCAGGCTCACAAAAACAACAACGCCGCTGGTATTTGCTGGCACTGGTGCAAACAAACATCCCTGACCAAAATTTCATGATATGAATAGTTATATATTATATAATAATGTGTTTTTGTTTCTGTATATATAGTATTACATAATATAGTCATTGAGTCATTAACACTGTCATTAACATATACTGTGAGAGTCCTTGATGGTGATAAACTTAAACAATTGAAATTCATGTGCGGGTCTAAGTGGCATAGTGTGCGCCTGCGCTTCTTTTTACAAAAAGCTGTAACACTTTCTGAGAAGTACAAAAAACTGAATTACAGATTACTCTTCAAGATGAATTATTGAACTGAATAGACCGAACATGTATCACTATATATAGACTGCTGGAAGCTAAGAACAATCACAACAATGTCAAATGGACAGTCCTGCCAAATGTTGTTGATACTTTTTGACAAATAGCACATCAAGGTTCTTGACACTAAGCCCGCTCCAAACATGCTTGCATGGCTTGCAATACGCACATGACAGCAAACAGTGAAGCGACAAACTCAATATATAATCAATTGCGAGTCTTGACTTCAGTACAAGAATGCCAGGCTGACTTTCATACATCACTGCTGTAGCTGCTCCAATGATGAACCTTCAACAAAGATTGACTGAGTTAGGCTCTCCACCCACCCAGCAACAAGACGCGAGCGCGGAAAAAACAAAAGACGCAGAACCGAGGATCATAAGATCACGACAATGTGACGACGAGAGGTTCCCCCAAGCTCTTTGGCCAGCTTCTCTGCGAGCTCCTTCCTGCCAAAAGGTTCGCGATTTGGGGTCCTAAACCACTCCAAGGAAAAACATGTTCCATCTACAAAATCACGGCACACATCATTCCCTAGGGATCCAAGTACCTTCCGAGAAGGTACTTGGACCCTTCAAACCTACATAACAATGTCTCCGAAATCACCTTCTCAGAGGGTATGTGATCCCTAGGGATTAGCCCCTAATCAAACGATCGCTTCGGAAACCAACACAAGTGAATCTACCATAATCTACCGTCAACAAAACATAAGATCAAAACTGACAAATCTGTCCTGGTGGGCTTCGCAGGGGCCAAATCACAGCACATGGCCAGGGCTTGAGACATGTCACAGAAGTTGAAGGTCCCTTCCTCGTGCAGAAGTTGAAGGGAGCAAAAGCCCTGGATCTCTGGAGAGTTCCACTTTTAGGATCCATCAATTCTGACAGGATGCATCTCTCAAAGTTGGTGTGAAGTTCCTGCCTTCTCAAAGTTGGTATGTTTGGTTAAACTTCTTCCTCCGGCTCTTTTGGGGTCACAGGGGGTGTGGGACAAGTTGAATCATCCATCCTTGAAGCATCGAAACATCGAAGGAACGTTCCACATCTATCTCAATCACAAGGCCCGGTCCTCGGTGGGATGAAGCAAACGCCCGTGCTCCAAGCAGTCTCGTAACTTTCGACGATTGAGCTCGGTGGGTGTTAAAACTACCTCACCTTTCGCACGCTTGGCGGGCTGCATTGTCGATGAGCGGCTCAGTGTACCGAGCCGAAGGAGTGCAAAGAAAACACGTTTGGCCGAAGGAGTGCTCAGCGTTTGAGCCAAATGTCATGCATTTCGTCTGTTGCTTGTTATTCATGTAACTTGCACCGCTTTACATCTATGCGGCACATTCATGCACATGACACATCCATGAGGCATTGAGTAGAAACACACTTGACACCCTGAGGTACCCGAAACCACATTTCCGAAACCAAGCCAACTTCGCCCGAACTTCGGTTCTTCAAATTGCAGCTGCTTCGCAGACGGTTCGATGGCTCGTTCTCCTCCAATTTGGGGGTGGACCGACCCCCGTTTTCCTGTAGGCAGGTCCATTCAAGAAGTCACCCCGAAACCTTCGTTTGTGCTGGAATGTAAGCTGTTCATCATTATCATCCTCATCCTCATCCGCCACCGCCCGACGTTAAGTGAGATCGCGTCGAGGGGCGAAGTCCAGGCAGCTGGAGCTGAAGGTGCCGGAGATCCCGTCGATGAGGTAGGACACCTCGGGCCATCGTCGCGCGGACAGCGGCTGCCCGGTGGCCGGTTGGGCGCTGGCGAGGCGAACCGAGTGAAAACGACAAAGGAAGAGATGGGATCCATATAGGGAACATGAAAAAAGACAATTACTTTACTTCGAGTGATCCCCACCATAAAATCTAACAACCCTCACCTGGCAGGTGGGGAATTAACATCACCTTGAAGAAAAGCCAGGAAGAAAGGACCAATGAAACGAAGCAGTCGAACGTGTGGAAACCAATACACCGAAGTGACCTCAGCGCTTGGGAGACTTTGCCGCATAACTGGAGGTGACTCAGCTTGCGTCTAGGGTCGAGGTCACGGGGTCATGTACGATCACAAGAACCCGGCGTTTTTTGGGACACGCTCCACTCGAAGCCCTCCTATGGAGGCTTTTGTGTATAGCTTGATGTAGGTGCCAGGAGGGTCCAGGTCCAGGTGTAGCTTCTGAGAAGGTCTGTTCTCTGCGTGTCAAGCCGAAGTCATCCTTCAATACGGGGTGCGGCACGGGCTCGGCTAGTTCGGCCCACTGGTGGATGCCAAGTGAGAACACCCATACATGAAACAAGCAGCTAAGAAGGTATAGTGATCGAGGTATAGTATAGTGCATCTGTTACGGTCAAGCTCCTTTATCCTTTGACCTCTCCAATCCTCTCCAATCCTAACGGTGAGCTGTCCATTTTGGGGGGCCTGGGTGTTGGCTGCCACGTGTATTTGTAAAGCTCCGGCCAGAACCGGTTTCACCCACCCGTTGAACCCGCCAACCCACTGGGCATCGCGTGCCGTGGACATCACATCTCGCTGGACCGAGAGCCTCACGTCGAGAGACGGGTCTGGGCATCGACTGGTGCATCCCGTGGCACCCGGTCGGTTCCAGTGGATGATGATGGACCCTGGGAGGCCGTTACTCCATCTGACCAATAGGTGCTTTATTTTTTCGACTGTTACAGATCATGGGACCAACCGTACCGACCCCCAGCAACGAATTAATCCCCCGATGGCTGACAGCTTCGGAGAGAACTCTGTCGTCCACAGGTCGCGGTCGCCAGTTGGGCCGATTTGGGGGGCAGTTGGTTCTCCCTCTTTTTTCAATGCACATCCAAATGGGTGTGTCTTGAAGAAAGGTTGGGGGTGTTGTTATGTTTTTCTGTGGAGGTCTGAAAGCTTTAATCAAGCTCCAATCCCCCCATAAGCTACAAATCTGAAGCCATTTTGATGAAGGGGGAATCCATGGGTGAATCAAATCTTCCTGGGTCCAAAAGCAATTCTGCAGCAAATCTGTGGGCATTGAACGAAGTCAATCTCTTAAGTATCCTCTGGGCACCAGAGTCGGTGATCACTCACCAAATGTTCTGCACCGACCAATGCCATCCAATGACATCCAATGTCCCTTGCGAGAACCAAAAAGTCAGTGATTGGTAGGGATTCGGGGCGTGTGTCAAATGTTGAGAAGGGCCTTTGCCAACCATGATCTACTGGAATATAGGATGGGTCCAATTGACTCATTTGACACTTGCTCCAATCCGAAGGTTTGAAGCTGCAAGGAAATTCGCACCTGGGGAAGACTAGCTGACTGCAGCCCATGGTTTTTGAGACAAAAGCAAATTTGGTTTCTCCATGTTCACCCTCAAACCAAATTGAATGACACGGCTCCAGGTGTCACTTTGTGCACCCGAGCCTGGCTGATAAGGAAGGCACCACCACCTGAAAGAACAACTTCTTAGTGAACATGTGATTCGTGGGTGATCTTTGATCTGCTAGCTTGACCTCTTAGATCCTCTCATTCATGCAGTCATGCGGTCTCAAAGCAATCGAATTGAAGGAATCCAAGCATGAACCTATTGTTCCAACTTCCAACATGTTCAAACAATATACAACAATCAACTAACAATCTATTGCCAACACAAGTTTCAAGCAGCTCTGCCACTGGGTCCTTATTCAACCATCTATTCGCTTCTTAGTGTTTCTTATTATGTTCGTCACTGAACCATTGTGAACCCAGCTGCTCGCAAGAGCAGGGCTACTGAAAGTCTTTGGGATCCTAGGACAGCGAATTTCACCGAACCTCTGGTTTACAAAGATCGATTCTCAACTGCTTGATAAACCAAAGGGAGATAAAAGCTGTGCGATCTCAGAGAGAGGTGGGCATACATCTCGAAGGTCTTCTTTGAAAGAGGGAGACAAAAGGTGTCCGTTGAGTCTCTTTCATCTCCCTTGTCCCATCGTCGCCTGATGCAGGAAGCTCGGAACAGAGGAGAGCCTCTCGAGACGCGAGACGCTCGGTGCAGCGGCAAAGGCGGAGACGCGGGTGAGGTGGATGCTGCGGACGCCGTTGGGTCGAGCTCGGCGCACGGCACGGCGCTAGTCACTGGGGTGGTTCACTCCTGCAGCTCTTCTGCTGGAGATGCGGGTGAGACACCAATAGAGAAAAAGAGTTAAAGAAACGGCCTTTCCATGGGAATTCTCAGGCAGGCAAACTTCTGCTTCGTGAGGTCGATCTGTCATGGCGAAGTGGAGACGGGACGGAGACCAGCCGAGGAGTGTGGCGGCGACGAGGTCCTCCACGTGCGCCCGCAATGTCTGAGCGGAAGCCTGGCGGGGCTGGAGGAAGCACAATGCTGGTCTTTCCATAGGCACGGGCGCGAAAGCCACGCGAATGTGAAGAACTTCGACCCTTCTCACTCTCCACTGTGGTAGTCATTGCTTCTAGGGCCAAGAGAGCTTTGCTGAGCGGAGAGGCATGCCACCCTTTCTCGTCCTCTTTCACCCCCGAAGTTCTTCCACCCATCCGGTGAGGTTCATCGCCACTCCCAGCCTTCCTAGGATTTGCTCTCCAGGAACCTTAACTTGAAACATTAAGCTTTTCACCAGCCCGAAGATACCAGAAGGGGATTCAACCATAGGTAAGTAGAAAAGTTACCTGATCAGCAAAACCAGGCTTCTTGACCTGTTCCTCATCCTCATCTCGATGTATTCGGTACCGTCGTCGCTTGGCCTGTTCCTCCTTGAGCTCCTTCTCACGCTCCTGCAAGGCCCGCCAATACTTCAGGTGCGAGAGCCAGCGCCGCACAGCGGGCTGCAGAACCTGTACCTTGGATTTAGAGGCAAAACAACATGACAAACAATGACAAATGTATATCCCCAGCACCAGTTAGGGGGAAAATCACCAAAAACACCGAAGCAATGGCCCCGGGAATATTTTTGACAAACAATTTTCAGAAAAATCACAAAAAACACCTTACTGAAGCAATGGCCCAGGGTACTGAGCGCTGAATATCAGCTTCATGCTGCTTTCGGGCCGCTTCGGCTTGCTGCGACAGCACCTCCTCTCGGCTCATGAAGGACCGTTCCGCTTCTTCGCGATCGCGCTCCCGTTCCTCAAAGGGATAAAGCTGCTCTTGAAGCATGGTCATCCTTGGATGTGCTGTCCCAAGAGAGGTGGAACAGTGACCGTCAATAGGACCCTACTGGGGTACCAAACTGGGATAGTCTATAGGTCTTTCAACCTCTGTTGGTCCCAGGTGACCGGGAAGGGAAGAACAACATGTAATAAAAACCATTCACCAGGTGACCGGGTTCACCCTAGGAACAGGGGAAAATAACAATCGAAAACCAAGCAAAACCAGGCATCCGGTATTGTACCCGGTGTAGTGCTAAGTCGGCGCCCCAATGTTTCTGAACAAGCCAACGGCGCACATGGGCCTGGATCTTGACGGTGCTCACAATGCAGCTACGCAAATGCTGGATCTTGTCCGCCACCCGTCTCCTGCGAAGCAACTTGCGGAACCACTCGCGAAGCCTTTGCCGAGATTCCAAGCGTTTGATGATGACCTGGCGGTAGACCCTGCGAATGCGCAGGCTACGCCAACGAGCTTGGACCATCACAGCTGCTTTGTAGCGCTGTCGCTGCAGCTTCTGCTCAGCAAGCTCTTCAAGCTTCTCCACTGACATCAAATAAGTTTGACCTGGGTCCCAATCGCCAGCATCTGCGTCCAAACCAAGCTTGGCTGCAACTCGGAGGTGGAAGCGCTTCAGGGTTGGTACCGGTGCCTTCCAGATTCTGTTGCGGAGTTTGATGCCCAAACCCTTGGGCAGCTTTGGCATCTTGGGTGGCTCCTCCTCATGCTCTTCTCGATCTTGGGGGGTTAGCATGAAAGAGGCCAAGCCAGGCACAGGACCCCACCCACCAACTTGAGATTGTCGCTTTCTGGCCTCACTGGGTACCTCTGGCTTCGGCTGTTCCACGGTTCTCCTGACCAAGATAGGCAAGGCTTCCCCGGACAAGGACGCCCTGCGTCTCGCCACACGGTTGAACCCCAAGCTCAGCACTGGGATGGACATTTCTCGCCTCTTCTCCCGGCCATTTCTTGACGCAGAAGACTCCGAGTCACTGCTGGTGCTGGTGGAGGAACTGGTGGAGGACGCACTGCGGCTAAACTCTTCCTCATCGAAGGAGACCACTGGAAGCCCGCCCTCCATCTTCATTGCCCGCCGGCATCTGGTCAAACTATAGATGAAACGAAGTTCGGACCTTCCTCCGATATTTGATGATCCTCTAGGGTTTCTGGGAGCTCCCCCCCAGCATTGATTGTTCTAATGTATGATCCTCATACTCTTCCTGATATATTCTTTACACATCCTGAAGGTTTGAAGGTTTGAGGCAATTGCCACCTTCTCTTGTATCCTAAACCCAAAACCCTCAATCAGGCTGAACTTCTGCGGTCGTGCAAAAATCCTACCAGATCGATTTTGAATTCCACCAAGGAGCGACCAAAAAATCATGGAGGCAAACAATCTGAAGGCAAATTCTAGAACATATATGAGTTCTTTTTTACACACCCACAAACCAAACCACTTGGCTGTGGGTGAATATATAAAAACCGAACACCCTGCTGGAATCAACCCCGGGGTCAAATGAAGCGATCCCTTTTTATGTCCGGGATGTCAACCTCCGGTTTGGGAAAGGGGTTGGGTTCCTCTTCGACGACCCGTGACGAGTGGCACCTGAGGCGATACTCGTCATTGTTCAACAAGACGTCTGGCAGCTCGTGACCTGGTACCAGGTACGAAAAGTTCAGATGACGAAGGGAAACTGAGAGGGTGGCATGGACAACACGGCCCAAATCAACAAGAACACACAGCAAGCTAGTATAGCATTATAGCATGTGTAGCTAGTATAGCATTTCTGCTATGCTCTGCTGATTGTTTCGAACATGCCACTGCACGACTAGGGAGTATAGGTAAGTGTCGGCACAAGCAAAAAAGAACTCCCAGACAAGTCCTCATTGGTACGCCTTGAATGCATACTCAAGCGTGATTATCAATGTGGTTGTCCTAAAATATGCTAAAACCTATTCTGCCCACATCAAAGCTTGCAATCATAATTTTGCGTGGCAAAATTGTTCTAGCCCCTGTCGTCCTTGATGAGTTCTGGGTCTGCAATTCAATTGAAAACAACTGCAAACTATAGTAGTGGTCCCCAAATAGGTAGTGGCACGTGGCACGGTATCCAATACATTCTTAGTGGGGCTCGTCTACATTCCTATCTATCTATCTACCTATCTATTATCTATCTATCTATCTATTTATATACAGCCACCACACCAAACACGTCATACAGTTCCTGCTCAGCATTGACCACACCCCTGTGCCCCCACACCCTGGGGCAAGTGCGGCACCCATGCCTGCGGCGGGCGCGGGAAGCGCTCTCTGAGGATAGTGAGGGCCTTCTCAGATCAGTGAGGGCCTTCTCTCACTGATTCAGCAAGGATTCGATTCTATGGGCCTCTCAGATCTCAAAGACTGGGAGCGGACACATGAATGAAGGAGTGGAGAATTCTTGCATGTTCCCAGTGGGTTTGGGTTGGATTCCATGACCTTTTTTCAATTTCAGCAATGCACTCACCGAAAATCCCGTTTGTGTCCGGTGAAGAATCAAAACCGCGGATTCCACGAAAGGAAGGTCCTCCTCTCCCAAGCTGCGGAGTCTGGATTCCTCATGATCCACACCTTGGATGACCCCAACTGGATTGTGACTGTGAAAATAACATCCCACCACAGCTGCCGCACAGCTGCCAGCCACGAAACCCATCGAAACCGACAAAGCATGCCTTGTCCCCGCCCATGCCGCTCACCTCACATCTACGAGCTTCGCAAAAACATCGGGGCCTGGACTTTTGTCAGGTTTTGTGATGTAATCGACTGCAAATTGCAACTGATAAAAAAAACATAACACATCTTGAGCCTTTTTGGGGCCTCAGCTGTTCCTCAAATGGTTCCAAAAAGAAGCGATCAACTATACGCTCAACTGCTTCATCTCACTGTTCCAAACTGCTTCAGTCTCCAAAGAGTTTTTCGAAGACTCTGGGCACCCATGAAGACTTAGACTTAGACTCCCTCATGCTCGAAAGGATGAGCATGTTCAATCCGAATGCCAAACAAATGGTGAACTCATTCCACTAACCGTCACTGATGAGTTCAGTGACCTTCCTAAACTGGGGCCCTGCCATCCATAGATGACCCAGACCAGTCGTTCACCCAACCAGCGCGAGCTCCACCGACACCAGGTAGACACAACAAAACGGTATCTCCTGATGCCGTTGACCACAAGAACCAACTCTTAATGAATCAAAAACCCTCGATTGGGATAACATATAAACATGAAATGAAGAGGAGAAGAGGACAGTTTCCGATAAAATCTCACAACCCTCACCTGCCAGGTGGGGAAGGCCGTCCCGTCCCACGCTTCCCACCGAGATGAAGCCGTGTAAGGAGTGGAAGGCCAGGTAGGGCTTCGAGGCCTCACCTGAGAGAGCCCGGAGCCAGCAGAAAGCCGGATGGGGTTGAACAAAAGACGGATTGAAGAATATAAGAATGAGCTGGAAAGGGACATACACCAACTATACAATAAGCATTATAAAGCCCTTTATATAGTTTGGCCTTGAAACTGTCACTGGGAAAAACACATTGACTTTAACCTTGTTGTTTTGCCTATGTTAGTCGTTTCAACATATCCTGTATAAAACCAAGGTTTCCCTTTGCCGGGAACATAGCATTTCTTTGGATGTGGTCGACATGTTCATGATGTTGGTGCATTTACCAAAAACACCGGCATTACAAGGGTCAGAGTCCGGGATGTTATGTTGAACCTCTTACTGCTTGTATCAACCCTCAATACATTACATAGCAAGCTTCCACGACTTCAATCCCATGGCACCCACAGCCGGATCTCGCAAACACAAGGACTTGAGAGAGGAGGGGGTGAACGAAAGGTAGCAGGCAATCACAAGTAACCCTGGTAGAAGTCCACGACGGCGTGAACCGGCGCAGGGGGGATTTGATCCAGGGGGGGGGGGGGCCCCCCCCCGACGAACAGAATCAACTCTTACAGGACCAAATTCAATGCACAATCCCAACTCCTGATTGTAATACATTTTTGCTAAAGCAAGGAGAACTCAGGTAGCTCAAGCTACCTTTCGTGACTAGAAGAGCATAGTGGGTTGAGAGCAGATGGCGCAACCCCCCAAACATGGTTCACGCCTAAGAGACATGAGGGGAGTTGTGCACCTACTGCTAACCCAATGCAAATGGTTTTCCGGTACCACACCCGTCTCTCCACCATAGCTCAAAAATACAACTACAAACACCGACTTCACAAGTAATGATGCTAGTGAAGCCGCCTTTTAATTGTTGCACTCTCAGCATGTGTTTGCTTTGGATTCTGTTTGATCCTTTTGACACACTTTTTTGGATGACGCTTTGTAGCCCAAAAACTCAACCTGCAGTTTTCAAGGTCCATGTGAGTCTTCAGCGGAGTGCATTTAAGGAGGTCCTTCGTTGGGTCAAAGCCTTAAAACAAATCCCAGTGCATCAGGTCTCCATGCTGCTGTCGCGCCAGCTTCGTGCCAGCCAAATCAAGTTCCGTAGGTACCACCCTGCCCGGTGCCGTCTTGAATCGACTGGGCCCAGTCGAACAACTGCTCCTGGCCTCCAGTCCCAAAGAACATGTGAACCACTGAGCCACCTTTTGAATGAGATCATGTGCTCTACTGGTCGCTGACATAGACTCTAGACATGAAACATGGTCCCCTAAAATGCGAAGCTGTGTATGACTTTTGCGACAGCCAGGCTCTGAAGTCGAGCTTCGTCCTAGCATCCATCCATAAGTGCATTGGCTAGAAAACTGTGCAACACACTGGATCACCGTACTTGTAACGTAGCGACCTCTCAAATACATTGAGCAATGCAAACACTGTATATCCTCTATAACTTCCTCTATATTATGGATTCTTGACTTAAATCCTAGGTCGGCGATCAGCCCACTCAGCATGACAAAGCTGCCTTTATCAGCACTGGGCGTGCATGTGGCCAGCCACATGACCATGCGGCGCCTCAGCCATCAGCTCCGAGAAAAGGACCAGGGAAATTCAGGGCCCAATTACCCTAACACTGGAACATAGGGGACCTGAAAATGATGGAACTTCACTCCTTCTGATTGTGGAGAAACCCAACTCCTCCAGATTTGTCTGACTCCCCGCGCCAAGAATTCTCAGAAGGACACCGATGATGTTTTTCAGCCCGAAACAATCACAGCTCACCACCATCTTCCAGGCAACCGGGCAAAGGATTCTGGAAGAAGTGGAAAATCCAAACCTGAGGTTTTGGAGCGACGTCACTCAGGTCAAGATGGCCTACAACGACCCCTACACCTGGATGGAAAAACACAGGGTGTCATGATGGTCGTGCCTGGTCGCCTGAACCAAAAATGGATCTCAGAATGATGCTGGAGGCAAGTGCTGGAAGGTCGTCTTGGTCGAACAATGCAGCAAAAGCCCGAAAAGAACCAAAACACCCTCTGACTTGGAGAAGAAAGCACATATGTGCATCATCTGGCATAAGTTGTAACTCGAAGTTGGTGAAGTCTTCCACAAAAAGCAACGGATCCTGCTTGATCCTGCTTCTTGGAGTCTTAGACACTAATAAATGCTTTTTTGAGCGACTTCTCCTGCAAAAACGGACGCATCCAAGGCACTAAGATGAAAAGGACGTGGCTCACAAAGCAGAAGACCACCTGAGCAGCTCTGCGTATTTTTCTGGATGCAAGATGTCGCAAGGTAGTGGAACCCAGTTGAACCCTCTAACTCCACCCTAGACCTAGACATGACAATGCCAATTCCTCAAGGGGCATGTCCATCTTCCAGGTATGATGGATTGTGACGGTGTTGCAAAACCTGGCTGCCAGGGTCGGAGGATATCGAAAATAACAGTATGTATGGCTCAAAAAAGGCCTGCCCATGCAAATCACAACACCTATCAAGAATTATTCCTCACCTACAAGCGATGCGCCGATGCGCTTTCAGTGAAGCTGGATTCACCAGCAGGGAAGAACATCGAACGACTCGAGGATCCTTGCCATTGCCGTCCACATCGAAGTGGACATCCTGGCCGAAGCCACCCGAAAGACAGGGAGCCAAAACCAAAATCACAATCGCAGTGGCACGGCAACTAATGATCAAGTGACTTATGTCAAGACTCCGAGCAGTCATGGAAAACTCTTGTCACCCAGGGATGGCAAAGCATTGGTGACAAACCAATGTAACTTCGACAACTCCTTCCTAAAGACAAAGGTTCCTCTCAGAGACACACTGGCAGAATCATCAAATTGGCTCTTTTTGATCTTTTTGGGAAGATAGATCATCATAGAATAGATCCATGAATAGGTCTGTTCGTTGGCCGGTTGAAGAAACGAACTGAGCCGTTTTCATGCGCTGCTTCGTCAGCTTCACACCTACCCCATCTGGTACCCAGCTCCTCTCAGCTTCTGTCTCCAAGATGAGCAGCAACGTCAGGCCCGGCGCCAGCACGCACCACAGCTGATACCTGGAGTCCAGTTCCAGTTGTGGCGAGAAAAGTGAAACAAAACCGAAGAGCACCAACATGTTTCTACATCGACCTCTTTCTGTACAGAGCCGTGGAAGTTCAAGATGCCGTTTTCGTCAATTCAGAGCCTTTCGTTCGTAACTCTCAAGTTCTCCGAAAGCCTTTCTGGTAAAACCAAAGCACCCAGCCATCTCCGCCCGTCATCCCTCGTGGTGGCGACCCAAAGCGGACGGCTTTGGCGCTTACGTACGCCACGCACCAAGGATGGCCAGGATGGCTGTGAGGTTTTGAAGTGTTTTTGCATCAGGATCTCACTCCGAGGGGCCCAGAATTCACTCCGAGGGGCTCAGATTCACTCCGAGGGGCTCAGATTCACTCCGAGGGGCTCAGATTCACTCCAAGGGGCTCAATTATGATCAGGCTGTTGCCACAGGCTTTGGGTCGACGTTGGCCAAGTTGTCAGGGTCTTGTGAAAAACAACGTCGATCCCCAATTTGGGCAGTTTGACAAGTGCTGTTTCCAGGCTCGTCATGGAGGTTTATAAAGGTGTCTTGGACGGTTTTTTAAGGCAGCTTTTTGGGCTTTAAACTTTAACCCTCGTCCAGAAAGTGCGCAAAGTTGAGGCAACAAGGCGTTGATTTGGGCACGACATGCAACTGATATCGTTGAAGTGGTCACAATGGGGTCATTCTCACTCCAAACTGTCATGCGCTCTGCAAAAGCCCCCTGTTCAATCCCAGACCATCTATGGGGCTGGAATAGCTATACACATTGGGATCAGAAATGAACCCATAGGGTCCAGGCACCTCCTGAGGATGGTCTTGGAGGTGAAAGTACTTCCAGAGAATGGTCTCTGGGGGCAAAGGACATCTTCAGGATGATCCTGGACCCTTAGGAGAAAATAGATCATGCCACCTGCGGGTCCTATAGGGCACATTTTGAGCCACAGCCGTGTCGTCACTCCTCTTATCAGCAAAGACAAGTGATGGCCTCTCCATGCGATTCAGCAAATCCCCTTGGCGATCATCGAAGGGCCTCGGGTGCGGGTTGTGGGTTTTTGGCTCAGTTATATGCCTTTCAAACAAGAAGCACACTATATAAGTCTATCCTATTATCAGTAAGAGTGGACGATGATGGTTACTAAAGGTCTTGTTCAACAATAGTGATAGTTGATTGAGAATTAGTTGTTTACTGACTGTTATACAGTTATACAGGTAATAGGGCAAACCCAAACTATAGTAAAGACTGAAGACTTCGTCTACCAGACTCATTACCTTTTGGTTACTTCGGATGCAAAGAGATCACATCGGCAATCTGTCCAAGTACTTTACCTCTAAATCTGATACAAAGATGATCTAGATCTGAAAGAGTTGGCTTTGGAATCTACTTGATATCCTCATGTCCAACAGATTCACCACACTGGGGGTCTGGTTATACCAGTGGTGTCTTATGGAATCCAACCTTGATGGCCCTTGATGGCCCAGGACAGGCCACCAGATGACAGGTGGGTCCGTGGATGCGCAGGGCCTACCTGGGAGGTCTTTCGCTACATGGTGGCAGGGCTCCAGCTTGAGATCCCCTGCTATGCCAGCTGCTACCCTCCCTGCCACCAGTTTTTCAAGAAAACCATGTTCCTTTACCAACAGGGGGGTGAACTCACTTCCACCGTTCCACCATGTGTGTTGGGAGGGTCAACTGCGTGCCACCTCCTAGGCCCCGGACCGGTAGGCTCTTGAGCATAGAGCGCCAAGAGACAGCACACGCTGAAGACCAAGACCCGCGTCCTGCCGTCGAAGCGATCGAACCGATCGAAGTAGGTCCGACTGACCCCGGACCGGTGACAGCACACGCGAGACCTCACCGCCAGGGTTGGAAAGCACTCCGAAGTAGGTCCGACTTGGTTGGAAAACATCCGTCCAACTGCCCAACATCGATCTGTCAACTGACGAGCCTTAACATGTTCCCCCCAAAAAAACGACATCTGTCCACCGGAGACGCTATACGGCTGTCGTTTTGGTCTGGGCTCTCCTGGAGCCAGGGAGAAGTTCCAGCAGGAGAAAGCCCAGCTTGCGAAGGTAAACCACAGCCTCCCACCACCTGAAGTCGCGCGGCCGCGCGGCCGCCATGATCGACTCTGCTCCCTGGAGGCGGTACATTCACGAATGGATTCGCAGAATGTCGGGGTGTCATGGTTATGTCCCGTGCAAATTCTTCATTGGAAGTACGCTCCAGTTCAACACGGAAGTGCGACATCATCCTATAAAGGGAAAGTCAGTTTGTCAGAAGGAGCCATTTTCCAGTTCCCTGCGGTGATCTGTGTTGATTCCGCGTTTTGGAACGGATGACCTAGTTTTTTTAATTCGAATGCGCCAGGCACGTAGATGCAGCAAAGCTTGACGTAACGCCATGGCAAAGACCCAAGATCACGTCGATTGCACCTGCCGCAATCCATTCCGGCCCACCAGCATATACCCCCATCGAGTTTCCAGGCCAAATGGAGTAGCCTCGGAAACATCAACACAAATGAACTCATAAGCGCAGCATCAGCATGGAACATGCGATATGTGCCTGAAACACACGTGCTACACGTGAAAGAGTGACAAAATGGGATGTCGTCCCGCTAGGATTTCCATGTCGGGGTGCCCAACTTGGAGGATAGGGTGCCCAGAACATCTATTCACTTAGGGTTTGGGCATATCCCATTCTCAGGGCCTTTATTGGATGATGATGGTTAGATTTCAAGCCTTTTCTCTACAGTCATAGTTATATAAAACAAACGTAACAAAAAAAAAAAAACAAATTGTCCGCTGTTACAGGTTTATTCAGCCACACATAGCCGTAGAGGATCAACAAACTAAGAAAACATCTCCAACGCGCCCGAAGGAGCCGTTCAATTGAATGGCCCAGCTTCTCCGCGCCTGGCGATGCAGACTTGCTCAAAGACTTGCTGCGCCAAGCAGCGGAGAAACTGATGCCGATCATTTTTGTTGAACCGCAAAAAGTAAAAGTCCAATTTGAAGGTCAAATTGAAAGCATCAACCAACCAATCTGCAAATATCCACAAACGCCCTAGCGACGCTGGTGTGGTTTCGCCGTAGCCACCCCTGGCCTCCTCCGATGCGAGAGAGCGGTGTGAGCGGCACCTGAGCTGGATGGTGAAACATATGTGACCCCTTTTCAACAAAATATAAGTCTTACTGTAACCTGTTTTTACTATAAATCTTAACATATGTTGGATATGCTACACCATGATACACTGTTACACCTTTAGACGTCTGATTATGTAACATAAGCATAAGTCTGTACTGTAACATATGTTACACCTTTAGATGTCTGATGATGTCTGATTGACCAAACAAGGAGGCATCGTATGTCACTCCGGTGAGCGTTCCAGAGGGTGGCGGAGTACGGCCGGATGAGCGAATCCACTGGGACCCCACACAAGGTCACCTTGGATGTCGCTGTGGTGGGAAGATGAGGGAAGATGAGATGGTGTGAACAACCCTCCGGAGGGTTGAACCTACACTACTAAGGACCAGGGGGTGTAGGGTCACAAAGGTCACCTGGACGTTGTGCAGGTTGATGAGATCCCACCAAACCTATCATTGATGTCCCAGAGTCTGTTTCGGGCTATGTCCCCATGTTTCATGGACGTGACTTGACCGACATCAACAACGCCATTGTGACCAAAAGCTTGTTGGATCGCCTTCACTTAAACGATAGCCATAGCTGCTGTAGCATGCTGTAGCATGCTGTACACCGAATTCGGGCACTCACAGGGTGGACACGACTTGGGGTGCTACCTGGTTCCAGTGTCGTGACAGAACGGCCACCAAGAAACGATGGTGTTGTATCACTCGGTCACTTGGGTACGGGTGATATACAGTATTATATACAGAATGTTACATAACATGGTCTCCATAGCTACAATCCTATAGCATCCTATAGTACCTGGTCAGTGGGACCTCACTTGACTGGAGTTGGTAATACAAAAGGATACAAAAGGAAGCAAAAGACCGGGTTTACTAGACGTACTAGATCTTTGGACTTGTAATTCGGCTTTACGATTCTAGCTCTAGGGGGGATACAATGCAACCAGACCTCCTAACTAATCATCCGAAGAACCACTGAGAAAATGGACCCGAGCTGCCCACCCACCGATCGACCAAACTCTCTGCTCGGCCATCCGGCAATAGGATAGACGACGGCCCACAGCGCTGCCAGCCTCCAGGTGGCCCAGATTTTCGATGCGCGGGACCATCATGAGATCATCAAAGCACTGTGCAGGGGATCAAAGCACTGTGTTCCTGCAATCTTGCAATGACAGCGCCAACCCCCGCTGGAAACGTCCAGCTACAACCGGTTTGTGCTGGGCGTCTCTTTCTTGGTCACCTCCCTTCACTGCCGACGGGTCGCGTCAAAGAAGCTGCCAAAAGGGGATCGCTCAAGCCTCGGTCTCCAGCCGATTCGGTGATGATTCACGGGAATTGGCATCGGATCTCAAGCGAGACGTTTTGCGGTCCGCGGTCCGCGTGCCTTGGGGGTGTGGATTGGCATGTGCACTTTGATGGAACATATTCAATGGGTTTGGAAAATGCTACAGCGGGGTGAGTTGCTATACGTGGCAAACTTAATGAACACACAAAAATGACTGAGAAAAGCACCATGTTTGCATTTAGAAAAACGACGTTGAAGCGCCATCCACTTTGTGTCTGAAGTGATGCGAGTAGAGCTCTAACTGAGACTGATCTTTTTTGATTGCAATCTGCCTGGATGAAACCTTGGATTTGCGTAAGGCACCTGGAAAAGGTACAAAAGTATTCCCAAGAGGGAATTTAGCCGCAGGGAAGATAACGAACATGATCATGTTGATGGTTGATTAATTGATTGATATACAATAACCCCCTTGACCTTGAGGAACAAATCCACGAACCTGAAACTGCCTCACAACACACATCCGTACCTCGGCCACACGAGCCGCCCGTGCACTTTCCCTCATCCCTATCACCCGCGCAAAGGTCATGTTTTGCACCAGTCGTTTCGTACAGCAGCACTCAAATCCTGCAGCTGAGGCATGGTTTCACTGCATGGGTACCTTGTGAACCTGCTTCGATTCCAAAAAACAACCACAATTTAGTTTGGGTGGTTGCTGGTCGAAAGTAGAGGCCACTCAGGGTCTATAGTAGTCTAGGTATTCACATGGCCACCAAAAATGGACCGTGGCAAAAGCAAATGGTCTGGATCAATTCATATAAGAATGCTCAGCTAGGTCATCGCAATGCGGCCGGTCCATCCAAAAGGGTCAAAGGGTCAAGGTGCAATGTCTTGCTACAAGCTGCAAGCACAAGCATATTGACATCAGTGGTCAGTCATGAGCAAGTAACCATAACTAATCTTCCTGTCCCTATCACGCCCTTTCTGAATTGATCAAACCCTGCACCGGTTCTCCTCCTCGAGTCATTCAGATGGTTCATGGAATTCACCACCTGTTTGTAGAGGGGAATGGTGATCTACGGGGCCATGTTCTACTTCCATGATGGAGAGATCTTCACTTCAACACGCGCAGCTACACGCGCGTCCTGCGCAAGCGTCGCAGCAGCTGGTGCCAGGAACCTGTGCGATGGCATGGCTGGAATTTAGACTGGAGAACATATGAAACCCCATGGATCCCAGTTACCACCATCTACTAAATTAATATAAGAAACCAGGCTTCCTAGGTCTACGGCTTTAGTCTTTGGAACAACTGGTTATACCTACTATACTGGTTTGCCTGGATTTTGGGGGGCACATTTCGTATGTCCACCTACTGACGGTTCTATTTCAAACATCATCCAAATCCCCTTTTAATGAACCCTAGGGCTCCAAGTACATCCTCAGAAGGTATTTGGACCCTCCAAACCCACCCCAAACACCTTCTCAGAAGGTCCTTGCAGCCCTAGGGGAGCATCAAAATGCATGAGTTCTACGAGTTCCAAATCCGTTTGTGCCACTGCCCTTACTTTCGACTGAAGGTGGATTGGTGGTCAGTGGGTCAGACCATCCATGGGAGTGGAAGAGTCACTTTATCTTTCTCTTAAGGTTCAATGGGGTAAATGGTATACGGTATATGTAACTACTGTATTCCACTCCCATGGATGGTCTGGGGTGGGTCAGAACGGTTTTTTTTTGCGAGGGTCACAGCTTCTTCCTGTGCCAGCTCTTCCCAGCGTAGCCCCCCAGTAGGGCTGGTGCTCAGCACCTCGGTCGGTCTACCGCGCCTGTGCTCGTCATCGCTCGGTAAGGCAGCACAGTTTGGCTGGCACCTGCACCAGTCACATCATCGAGAGAAGCATCGAAACAACGAAGTGATACGGTTGAAGGATCCCGAAGAGAACACCCGAAATCCGATGTCGAGACAATCTTGTTTAGGAACTTCCGGGTGGCTCCTGTTCACCCATCCTTTCAACTTTCAGGTGATTCCTTTCCTTTCAACCCCTTTCAATCCCCAAGTCCAGGAGTTGCTCACAAAACAGGGTTGTGAAGAACTTTGGTCCATTGAAGATCCCCAAAGCCTGCTGTGATATAGACCCTTTGCAGCTAATCAGTGGCCCCACAAACACGGAAGAATACCCAAACGCCGCTAATAATAGGACAAAACACATACAGCAGTTATAGCTACACCAAATCGCTCTACAACAAAAACAAAGAACATACACTCCAAAATGCACCCTCTCTCTCTCTCTCCATCGCCATCTGCAAAGTTCAGATAGGCTGAAGGCGAAACTGTGGCCCAGCCATCTCAACCGCCCAGCTCATCGGCTAGCAGCTTCATCCGGTGGAACCACTTTACAGGTAGAGAAGATACTTCCACGTGTACTACAACTTTGGCGTGGAAACAACCGTCAGCATACACAGGAAGTGCATCCAAAAAATGCATGAAGCTAGCTTAGCGAACGTGCAGGATCTTCTGTGGTAGAATCAATGAACATGCGAAGATGAAAGGTCGGTCGGATCCATCCGGTGACCCAGGTCGTTGGGTAGATCCTCCAGCCCAGCACACGGTCCAGTTCGAAGGTCCCTCGGAGCAATTCACCCAAAAACCACTTGCTGCCCGTGAAACGAACCCTGCAACAGCATCTATGCCACAAGTACGAATCAGCTGAAGCAAGGAATATATTCATGTGGGCGCGCTTGGTATTAAGGCCATGGTGTTGGAGCCAATCATCTGTGAGCGCTGTCCAACGGGCTCTGTCATTAGCCATCTCAATGGAGATGCCTTTATGGGACATGTATTGCACAACAGATCGATGGCTGGTGTTGTCCGGGCTGGTGCGTTCCCCAAATCACGTTTCTCAATCCAGGGTGAGAAGGCAGCTAATTGGTCCAGGGGGAGACCCGTCAAATCATCGTCTCCGTTGGACCCAAACACGGTCGGACGACGTCCCGTGGTCCGACGGAGCGAGCATCCCACCTGACGTGATGTTGCACATCAAGGGACATTCCTGCTTCGTGTCGGAAACGGGAATGGGGCGAGCTCTGCAAAGGAAAACACGTTCCAGGCGGGGGCCGAGCAGGTGTGCATGAAGGAAATGCACATGCGGAAACACAAAATGATTATATACTTGAATCCCATCATGCGATTCACACCATCTGGCTCAGCGCGTTGTTTTTGCTGATGAATCGTACACTTGCGCAATCAAATGCAAATCGGTCGTGAACTTGGAGACGTTCTTTGTGCAGTCTAAATGCACTTGGATTACGAACTTGGAGAAAAGACATCAGGGTCCTGCTTGTCCATTGACACTGGAAGCTGAATGAGAAGAGGAGCTCGGTCGGTGTACTTTGAAGTGCCCAAGGGTCCTCGCAGGCATGGCTGCACTTGCTTCAGCTGCGGATGTCTGCGATTGGTGTACACAGGCATTCCACTTCTTTCCGTCTTTCACTTGAATGTGCATCGTGGATGTGTGGGCACATATGAATGAGTACATCTCTGCTTTTGCAACTTCACTGGTTAACACTGGCTGTTTCCGCCAACAAGCCTGCCTAGGGGAGAGGCGCACTGCATTTCAACAATCAAACAATATCAAACAATGTCACAATGTCCGAAAGCTCTCCCGAAACAAACTTCTACAACACACAAGGGAATAAGATCGGTAAAATCTCAGTGCCAGTTGATGTGGGAAAACCACGAGTTCAACATGACAGGGGAAAACTATGATGTTCCCCCAGGTGCAAAACCAATCTCTTTTTCCAAGCTCATCTTGGCTAACTGGCCAAACCTGAAACACTCAGGATTCCCAGGATGCTCCGCGCTAACAAACAATCTGGACCGTGGGAGGCTCAGCCGGTCCTATGTTGCGGCTGGTGACCTTGTACTCGAGGTAGTCGCACATGTGGAAGAAGAAGGAGACCATCTGAGGTACTGTTGATGGACGAAATCCTGCACCACCTCACCACTTTACCGTGGAAGGGTCGCATAGCAACCTCCGCGCCCCCTCATTCAATGTTGGCGCGACCACTCTGAGGAGGTGGTGCAGGATTTTGGACCTTCAACTTGCTTTTATATTCTCACTGTGGTGGCCCCAATGTTAACGAGGGAGAATGAGGGCAGCAAGAAAACCGTGCGCGAAGTGGTGCAGGATTTTGTCCATCAACAGTATCACTTGGAGGATGACTTCTCACTCGTGAACAAAGGCCCGAGCTACCAACACTAAACTATTTGGCTCACTTGCCTGACGTGACTCCTTTACACTGTTGTAGCCTAGTGTGATATATTATATAAATAACTTATAGCATTAACGTACGAACACTCGTACCTGGACCCTCCAAGGGGTGTCCAATGGACTACCTCACACTACCTATAGGCTTCCAGACAGGGCACCCCTTGGAGGGTCCTGGTATGCATATATGTGTCACATCTTTCTTTTCACTGAAATAGCCTGCTGCCAAAGGGTGAGATGCTTAGGCGTCTTCACACTTGTCCAGCTTTGATCTACCATACTGCGCTCCTCGTGGTACATGTCCAATCTTTGAAGGAGCGGAAGTAGTTTACTGCCATGAAACGCTGAGACCGCATGTATCTGGTAGGCGGGATTTTCTCCGCAACACGTCACATGGCTGGGGGTCGAGAGCTCTAAAAGCCGCCGACTTCGGCCTTGACATGATGATTGGTATCGACTCTCCCCGGCCCATCCCGTATACTTAAAAGCCTTAAAGCTCAGTTTGAAAGTACTCCTATTTCATCGAAGTCACGCCATTGACTCCATTGCCTTCGAACCTCACGGCAGCAGGCAACCAAGAAGGCGATGAGTGCAGGGTCAGTGACAATGCTTAGCACATTAGGATGCTTCATCTATGCATGGCCTAGTGTCAGTGGGACATGTGGAGCCTGATCTTGCCCATCTGCGGCTACAAAACAAAACTGAAACACCTCTCTTGTCCTTCTAAAGCTCTCCCATCTTCAAGTGGAAACGATCTTTTCGGGGCCAAGAACCTCAAAATCCACGTACAAATGCATTTGATGCGATGTTTGGGAAGCTTCCAGGAAAACGAAGCATCCCAAGATCAGCCAAGTTACTGGAGCCACGTGGTCTTTCCTGAGATTTGTGGTTGTGCCACGAATGTTCGTTTCATGGGGAGTCTTGCAAGAGTTAAACAAAGGGGTCAGTGAGTGGATGCCCGGGTCATTGAAGCCATCCGACATTGGCAAAGCCCTTGAGTAAGAATGTAAGATTTTTGTTTGGGACAACTTGTGACACCTGGTGGAAGACCACCAGTGGTGCTTGTGGAACCACACAAGCTCGGATGAAGCCGAAGAACACGCCTCTTCAGAGGCTGAACTCTGATGAAGGTCGCAGAAGATGAGCTTTCTGGATCGCTTGGGATGAGACGGACCTCCCAATTCACATGGAAGCGAACGTGGATGGCATGGCCCCTTTCGTTCGGAAGACCATGAAATCCGAAGACCAACTTCCATGGGTGAACTCCACCTCCATGTTGGTTCCAGGGCCCTCCATGTTTGTTCCAGGGCCCCCCATGGACGCTCTTTTGCGGGGCTATGACTAGAACGTACAATTCATGGCCCGCGAGCGATGTAACATGAATGCGTCAGATCTGCCGATGTCACTGGGCGAGTTCGCCTTCATGTTACGTGGCTGTGGGTCATGGCGGAGATGTGAACCTCATGATTTAAGAACTGAGCCTTGCGGCAGCTAGACTGGGTGAAACCAGTGTAATGGGTGAATGGGTGAATGGCATGGCTGAAAAACAACGTTTTCTCGACAAATCTTCGGGGCAATGGTCCAACATCATTCTAAGCTCCAACCCAATGCCTAGATTTCCCATGCATTCCATCAATTCCATCTAGTCCCAAGGCCTCACCGTTTAGTACGAAAGCCCCGCGTCGCTTGCGACGCGTGAGGCCTCTCCATTTTTCCTCCAGGTCACCGATGCGCCCCAGTAAGATGGTGTGGAGCACTTCGCCCTGAGGGATGCCGTACTGCTGGAAATCGCTCCTGGGATGCCGTATACTACACAGCCGGCTGAGGTGCCGAACTGGAGAGGTGCCAACATGGACTATTCCCATGGACTATTGTCATGGTGACGGGTGCCCTATTTACGGTCATATAACCCGCCTCTCTTGGTGCTTGATTGAGGCAAAAATACTGTGTGGATACCTTTGACTCAAATGCTACGGAGAAACGATGAGAAATGCAACGAGAGGCAGCTGCATCATGGCTGGGAATAGAATCTTACGCAAAGGGTCACTAACTTGGGCAAACTTGTAGCACTGTTGGTGCTGCTGAGGAGGAGGGGGTGGACGAGGGTACTGATGATATACTGTAATGCTATCTGATGATGGCATTTGCAGATCAATTTTGCAAAACAACAAAGCTGTCTATCGACCACAACACCCTGTCTGACAGTCCCTCAGAACGACGCCGTGCCCTGGTCACACTGGTCCTGTGGGAGGAGGCCCTGCGATAGGCGCCAGGCCAATGTTCCAGCATGCGATAGGCGGAGATGGGACCATCCTTGCCGTCCAGCAAGTCTTTCCTCGGCTTTGCTGGAAAGATACATGCATCCTATGACGTCCGATGCGAAGAACAGCATGTGAAGGTTTCTTGCTCAAGCGAAGCCAAGATTCATCAGCACCAAATGCGCACCAGAAAGGATCCTTGGCTCATGATGTTTCATATCAACTTCAAAAGAGCTTGAAAGTAACTATCAGCAACCAGAAAGCTCGCTTACATGCTCGCAGCATCCACCCATTTTTCTGCCTGTCTAGCCGTTTTCTCCGAGATCTCCAATGTGATCCCCGACGACCTGGTTTGCTCTAACCTGACTCCCTCAGTTTTGCCGGAACATCTAGGGCCAGCTTTTTGAACCCGTTGTCAGTTTAGTGGAGCATCCCCAATCCACACAAAAGGTACAACGTTACCCCCTGCAAACTCACATAGACCCTGAACAGTCGACCCTTGTAGACTAGTCTTATCGCTTCTTATCTGCGAGTACCACTTCAGGGTCAGGCTCCATGTGGTCCTCTACAGAGTCGGCGCCAGGCCGAACTCAACCAACTCCACGGACTCCGTTCAGACCCGGCCGTGGAACCGGACGTCGCATCCCAAGGGGCTCGCGCATGAGGTTCCGGTCGCGCCGCGCCACTTGCAGGTACATGAAGCCCATCAAAGCCTGGCGAAGCAGCATAGCAGCAAGGCCAGCGACGGATTCTCAGGACAAATCCCTTTTTTTGGCGGGAAAAAACATATGTGTCTATTACAAGTATCTAATTCATTCTATACTAGGGGCAAATCACACAGGACTTTATGGTCAGTTTTGGAACGCACCGTATGCACATGAGATACATACCTTGAGAAGGTGACAAATGCCGGGAACACATGAGATGCATGTTTCTTTTGAATTTTTTGAATGGTATATGGGTGGTATGAACCCAAAAAGAAAAGATGATATGGGACTCCCTTCATTCTCATCCTCACAAAACGAGAATAACACACCGTGCATAACATGACATTCTCATCCTCCCTTCATTCTCGTCCTTCTAACATTGACATGTGAGAACTTTGTATACACACCGTGCATAAATATATACACATATCTGGAGTTCGAATCCTTTTCTGGAATCAAATCTGCAGGTCTTATCTCATGCAACCACTACCTGTTTGTCAATCCCGGCATTATAGGTTGCGGATACATGAGATGGGACTCTGACCTATTCACAACCACATGAGCGATTTGGTTCTTGTCATGGACTCTGTAGGGCTTGGGCCACCTTGGAATCCGAGATTCTGAGGATTTGAACAGATGAGATGCGTTTTGCTTTTTTACATTTCTGTCCTCTCTTTTTGGAGACCGTGGACAAATGACATAGGAAAGGTGGTGATTTGGAGGTCGTTGCACAACTCACAATGTCATCTGTACCTAGTATAATTCTTTCTTCCTTCTACTTGCCGCAAGGCGTACACCGCGGTACACCGCGGTACGGGCTTTTTTTCTTTCTTCCTTCTACTTGCCGCAAGGCGTACACCGCGGTACACCGCGGTACGGGGTCTTTTTAGCGCACCTTCTCGGCTTGCGGTGGGTGGAGATCAAACTTCTGCAGTTCAGCACTGGGAATCTCCTGGATCCACACGGCGACGGTGAGAGGGTTGGAGTTCGTTTCGTCAGCTGAAGGCTGCTTGAAGGCCGCGCCTTTGAACAAGCAATCTTCAAAGCACTATGGATGTGAGCTTCTAAGTACTAAAGCAAGTCTTTGCAACCTTGGCGTGCGTTGAAACTGAATCATCCACAGGCTACTGTATTCAGCGATTCTCACCCATGGTGAGCCCAGAAAATCCCATAGTGCGAGCCCATGCCTCCCACTACTCACCTATAGAACCTCAATAACCTCCTTTTTGGACCACCAATCGGACCAAGTATGGTTGAACTTCCTATCAACACGAAGGTCATGTCGGTCGGCCTCTCGCCCTGGCCTCCCATGGGTCGCATCGGTCGCCAACCCCACGGGATCAGTTGGAACCGGGTGAACAGAACAACACCTTCTCACCAAGAGACCGCCGAGCAAGTGGCATGCGCCTGAGCAATGGTTAACAACGAGAACAACACGTCTTGGGCTCCAAACGCTCATTGGATTGGTTTGAGGGAGACATCTCTATTGGTTTCACCCCAAACAACCTATGGGTTTCCTAGCATGTGTTCTGTAGACTTTCCCTCAAATCAGTTCTGAGTCGTGCATCCACGGCAACTAACCAGCATCAGCCAGGGAGTTCCATGATTCATTCATCACTGCACGGAGTTTGTAGACAAGATCAACAAAATACATTTTCTGTCTTGTGGCATGCAAAGCCAAGGTGTTCTAGATTCAGATTATTGAAATGCATAATATTTCGCAAATCTCCAGGTATTCGTGGCACTGAGCTCAGGGCAGGTGCATGGCAAAAGGAGGCCTTCTCCAACATGTCCTAAAGATGCAAAGATGCCAGTAGCGCCAGTAGTGAGATTCTTTGGGCGTGCCCGACTATAGGCCACTAGATACAGGATTATTTCAGCTGTCGCTATTGAACAACATTGAAGCTAGCAGCTAGTCAGTTAATCTTGTGGAGGCCCAGCCAAAATCACACACTCCCCAACAACTAGCAACATTCAAAAATCCCAACCCCATGATGTTCGCCACATCCTCTGCCTAAGAAGAGGTCAAAATCTCCCAAGGGCATCAAGGGTTCGCCCGAACGATCCTGACAATAGGTGATTCCAAGATGCTTGAAGGGTCAGTGGTTTGGTCAATCTTCAAGTCCCAAACAGGTCGTGTCTGCTTTCCGATCTTTGGCTATGGTGCAGTGGTTTTTCAGGGGCGGGATCCATTCCATACATCTTCCAGTCCTATACGGATGTATACTGGGTATACCGGTATACCTGCAAAACCGAGAGCCATCGGCCCTGGCACATGAATGAACATCTGAGCATGCCGCCTACATGCCTGCCTGACTCTGACAGCGCCAAGGGTCCAACATGGGCTCCAACAGCTCCGAACGTTCTGCGTGGTTCACCCCTGACAGCTCAGATCGTCAGCGAGCTAAGAACACATCGAGCACCCGACGCGAAGGTCTTCAGACGAAGGTCAGCACCTTCGGTCTGCATTCAATTAGGTGAAGGACACGTAGGACACGGTGTCTTCGGTGCAAAATTGGAGGCCAAGATCGTCGGCATTCTCAACCGTTCGGTCGGTGTAGGGAATTGAAGGGAATATACAGGAATGTTGAGTCGCAACCCTGAAACTTCTTCCTCACTTGTTCCGCTTTGCATCTTCTTCCGCCATGATTCCGTGCTTGTAAGTTAAAACACGCCTGAAGATCCTCGGCTCAAAAGCTAGGTGCCTACCTGTGTCAGGCGTGTGTGTGTGTGTGCCAAAGTTACCCAAGAAATCCCAAGAATCTATCTTTGAATCATCGCTTCAAGAATTCGAATCTGCCAGATGTGGTTGAATCTTCAGACTTTGGGACTCCCCAAAAAGGTCCACCAAAACGCTCACAATTTTGGCGCCCGCTGATCTCCCAGTCACTCCAGTCCAGTCGGTCTTTCCACCCCATACCGAGAATAAAACCACCACCTGCACAGCTCAAAACGAGGAAAAAGGCCACGCGCCTATGACCGTGACGATGAGGAGGACGAAGGTGACGACCAAAGCACAGCAAATCCAACGGCATCGGGACCAATGCCACCTCTGATGCAACTGGCGCACCTGTTCACGCACCCATTCAATGCGTGACTCGTGGCCCGACGGTGGTCCCAAGACTGGAAGCAGTTGCAAGGAATGAGGGCAAACAGAAGGGGAAGGCTTTTCTGCCTGACTGAAGCACACATCAAACCATCTAGGCAAATCTACCTCTCCATTGTTGAAGAAAAAGCATGACAACGTCCTATAAGCAAATACTCTGATGGATTTGAAGTAAAAAATGGTTCGAACCCTTCCAACGGAGATTCACCAATCCTTCTAGAAACTTCACCATCACTGGTGGGAATATCACACTGACTTTCCTGATCATGTATCCTGGAGCAAATGGAAACATGGAAAAGTCGGAAAAGCCCCAGCATGGAGAGAATATCATCATCCAACTGTTCTCAAACTTGAGGACTGCCCCCCTTAGAGTGAAAGATCAAGCTTAAGGCACCAACTTCATCCCAATACAAACTTACTAAAGCAAGTGTGTAGAACTCAACTCAAGCAAAAACTCAAGCAAAAAGCGTTTGCCTATATATCTTTTTATATAAAGTCTTTATCACTGATCAGTCTCAGTTTCCTTCGATTCTCGCCTTCTGGTTCCTTCACCTCCATCGACCCGCCCATGTTTTTTCAGGAATCTTCAGCCGTCGCATGTCACTGATGTGGCACAACCCATGTCGACGTTTTTTCCCGAAATATATCATACACGCATTATAATCCATACATATTAGATGGCTGAAGAGTTAAAACAAGGGGGTTCATGATGGTTCATGTGTTTCTTAAGATTCACATGCTCCGAGCTACACAGCTTGATGGTTTTGATTCAACCGTCAAGCCGTGCCTCGGAGGAGTTCTCAGTGCTCAAGGGGGAGCTCTCAGTGGTGCCAGTGGTCTCACATTCGAAGGCGTGACCAATGGCTGGCATGTTCGACATGGAGCGGATGGCAAACAAGTGGGCAAACCAGCCAGATCAAAGGATTCAAGACTTGGAGTGGTGATTACCTTTAGAACACGTAGGTGTGAGATCTGCTGTAATGTGTGAGACATTGATTGGAGGCTGCGCGACTCTGTTAATGTGTCGGCATTTGAACGACACCTGCATTGGTTCTGAGGCTCTGTTGACCATATGGATCTGCTCAAGGAACCTGGAAACATATATTCACCAGGCGCGGGGTTTTAACCAGTTCGCGAAAACAACAAGTCACCTGCAAAACCAGGTATTCCTCACCAAGGTGTGTCGCTGTGGTGTTGCTGTGAATTTCCGGGCTGAAGCGAGCGAGTGGGTGGGCTTCGGGAGGTTCCACTGGCTGTAAAGTGGGTGGGAATGTACCGCGGATGTTCTGTTATGCAAATGTGTCTGCTTCGCCTTCTTTTCAAGGCAATCGCCAACTCTTGGTCCCCAGTTTCTTCTCATCTTGCTTAAACCACGCGGCGCAAACAAGGTACCTCGTGCTCATGATAAAGAGTCAACGTCTTTCCATGTCACCCAGGCCCCTGGCAACCTGACGTGCTTGAAAGTGTGTTTTGCTTTGTTCTCATCTTATGAAAAAGTCATATAGTGAATACAGTGCCCTTACTCTCAAGTCCTCAAGGCATTCATCAACAAACTCTCCCATCCCAACGAGCTGGGAGTGGACATCAGAAGCTGGCCTGATGTTGGGAAATGTGGCCTGGACAAATACAGGACGTGCTTGGACACTTAGGTCCTGCATGAAAGAAAGCATCCCGACACTAGGAGTTGGATATATGATATAGATAAATGTATAATGATATCTGCGCATATTATAAGGGCCTACCTGGTAGTTGTGTCTGGACGTGCTGCATAAACCATGGAGAAAACAAATAACTACTAACTACTGTACCAGGTACAGAATCGGGCTCTGCCTGGGTCACCCCAACCCCCTCCAGCCACTCTGAGCTGTCCGAACGACAGGCCACGGCGCCCTGCTTCCGCAGGACCATGCTAGGATCCACCTCACCCAAGGTCTCCTGGCGCGACCAGCGCGACCTTGACCAACTCCGCAAGTTTGGGAGACCTGCGGGTGTCAGGATTGATTTTAGATTTTAGGGATGATGTTTGGATATGCTTGGGGTATGTCCTACCAGGGCCCGTTGTGGACGACGATGAGGGTTAGGAAAGGGCTTTCTCCAGTGCTACTGCATGCTACTGCAATTGTTTTAGACTGTTACAGGTAATGGGACAGACCCAAAGGATGTTGTAAAAATCCGTTTGTTCGGATCAAAACCCCACAGCCACCCGGTCGCAACGACGCAGGGCTCACGACCGAAAAGGCTCAAGCCAAGCAACGCAGGCGAGCACTTGCAGGTTTCGTCGAGCCACCGCAAAGTACATCAAATGCAGGACCTGCCATGCTTTCTTTTGAACAAAAAGCTGGCAATCCCGATTTTTAGGAAGGTGCAATCTCTACCCCAGTTGGTACTGCATAACACTTTCTGGTAAAGTCTATGTTTCCGGCATGGAATCTTGATGCTTGGGCCTGCCCCAACTCACAAGTTGAATTTGGAGAAAAACATCCCCCAAGCCCCAGGTCTTTTGGTTCAGGGCGCATCACTCCACGTCTGATCACTCCGAGCAAAATGCACATGGTTCATGTCCAACGCTGGGACACTGGGGCTCTACCCGGAGTGACTCTCATCAGCACACACCCTCACCGAAACGACATGATGACGATCTAGGGCAAGCATGATGATGTGATTAGCATTCTTGAGCTGATGGTATTGGGCTGGCAAATCAACATGATAAGGATCTGGCATGATGAATCATGATGAGCATTGGATCTTCCTTCTAGGTCAGGTAAAAAATACCCTTCACTCGATGGCTTGGGCTCCCTGGCCGCTTTGCGTGCCTCGAGAGTTTTCTGCGGCGTTCTTCGAGGGGGCGTACTCTGGGAAAGAACTGGACTTTTCTTGCGACGCCAAGCACTTCTTCGGGTCCCAACGACTTCTTTGGGCCCCAACGACTTCTTGGGGTCCCAAAAGCAGAAGGGTGGTGAAATATAATCTTACACTCCCTGGAATTGTCAGGCCCTAGGGATCAACATACCTTATCAGAAGGTAACTTGGTTTCTTCAATGACCTTTTCAGACCTTTTCAAAGAGTATGTACATCCATACGGATGGAAGTGGATGGCATGACCCCCAAAAAAATGACCATGAAATCCTCTACAAACCGGTTGTGAACTCATGTGAGCTCCACTTCCATAATGATTCTATATAGGGGGTGTGAGGGTCATGAACTGTCTGCTACCTCAGGAGCCTGTCTGGTGGGACAGTGATGATGGAGCGCTTCCCTCATCCTCATGAGAGGTGCATATTGGTTTGGCAAAGTGTCAGAGTGCCATCCTGCGGAAGCTCCAAGTGGCTTGGGAGCTGTTTTGCAAAGCTCGCCAAAGGTTATGAGCATTCGCTCAGTGCGCATGCAACCAGCAAGAGCTCAGTGCAGGACTGGTGCGTGGTCTTTCAAGAAGCTTCTGTAGTTCAGCATGGGCCAGGTCCTCGAGTTCGGCATCGAAACGTATCCTCGATGAGTAACAAGCTTTTGGGATCCAAGTCAAGTTTTTTGGAGGCTGTTTGATAATAGCAAACCAACTCTAATGTAGATAGATAGATAAGAAAGAAATCAAAAATAATTAAGCACAAAAAAAGATGGAAACAAGATGGAGCCCACGAACCCGAATGCAAACACGTTCGAAAAGCTACATATGTCCAGATGACACAACTTGTAGGACACTCTTGTGGGACACTCTTGTGGGTCACTCTTGTAGGAAACTCTTGTGGGACACTCTTCGGGACACTCTTGTGGGACACTCTTGTGCGACACTCTTGTGGGACACTCTTGTGGGACACTCGAGTAGGAAACTCTTGTGGGAGACTCTTGTGGGACACTCTTGTGGGACACTCTTGTGGGACACTCTTGTGGGACACTCCTGTGGGACACTCATTTGGGACACTCTTGTGGGACAGTCTTGTAGGACACTCTTGTGGGACACTCTTGTGGGATACTCTTGTGGGTCACTCTTGTAGGAAACTCTTGTGGGACACTCTTACGGGACACTCTTGTGGGACACTCTTGTGCGACACTCTTGTGGGACACTCTTGTGGGACACTTTAGTAGGAAACTCTTGTGGGAGACTCTTGTGGGACACTCTTGTTGGACACTCTTGTCGGACACTCTAGTAGGAAACTCTTGTGGGAGACTCTTGTAGGACACTCTTGTGGGACACTCCTGTAGGACACTCTTGTGGGACACTCTTGTGGAACACTCTTGTGGGACACTCTTGTAGGAAACTCTTGTGGGACACTCTCGTAGGACACGCTTACACTGTTGCGGGACACTCTTGTGGGACACTCCTGTGGGACACTCATTTGGGACACTCTTGTGGGACAGTCTTGTAGGACACTCTTGTGGGACACTCTTGTGGGATACTCTTGTGGGACACTCTTGTAGGACACTCTTGTGGGATACTCTTGTAGGAGACTCTTGTGGGACACTCTTGTAGGACACTCTTGTGGGACACTCTTACGGGACACTCTTGTGGGACACTCTTGTGCGACACTCTTGTGGGACACTCTTGTGGGACACTCTAGTAGGAAAC